>JALIZH010015120.1:20000-67223 GCA_030522465.1 Rhipicephalus appendiculatus
CACGGAATACACCTTCGAATTTACAAAGGGCCCGTCAATTTAAGCGCTGGAACGCTATGACGTTTGCACGATGCACAAAGCGCGAGAAAATACTAACGCATGCGAACGGAGGCAGATTAGTCTCGCGTCTCGCTGCGACTCGCGGTAAAAAATTTAAAAAGAAAACACGCACACATTCGCTTTGTGTGTTATCCCACTGAAAGTGTAAAAGAAAAAAAGACATGGCATAGTCAGTGGAACGGCCACACGCTTTCGCCGAACACACTTTAGAATGTACAAAGTGTCCTTCAATTTTTCTTCATCGTCATCGTCATGGTTATGACGTATAGTGGGTACTTTATCGCTTTATCGTCTTGATCCTGACTTTCCGCACTCATGCTCAAAATGGGGACACGCGCCCTGCTCTTTTGATCACATGCTCTGGCTGTGCCCGTTCCATGTCGGCTACGGCCTGCCCAGCAAGACGAAGTGGCACGAAGTGCTTTGAAGTTCGAACATTACTGTTCGACTGCAGGCTGTCCAGAGGTCCCGGGTCGTCGTCGAGAATAGCCACCTCCCGGTTCATTCCTAGGTGGAGCCACGGAGGTGACGAGGAGCCCTAGGGCTCCCTCCATAATTTCCCTCACGACTATTCAATAAAGTTTTGTCACTGTCACTGTCCCCTGGATAGCTTCATTACTTTCTCTTTGGGACTTTCCTAGATGTAATATCAACACATCATGTTGAAAAAATAAAGCACGTGCATAAAACTCCCGTGAATATTGATGATATTGACGCATACCATGAAACAGTCCTTAAAATACGCGCGCCCTCCTAGCAGACAACGGCGCCCTGCAATAAGAAGAATCGGCCACGACGGCACGCGCCTTCGCCGCACGTGATCGGATCGCGTATGACTAGCCAGAAAAGAGAGGAAGACGAAGTGACGAGCCGCTCGTACAAGCGATAGAACGCTTCTGATTTTGACAAGTTAACACAGAATAAATAGTTTTCTCCAGACTACCTGAATTGTTCGTTAGAATATGCACTCAAACGAACGTTTATTCTTTTACGCCCATTGTGAGCTTGACACCCTCGAGATGATCACCATTAAGTACCTTTGTCCTGTCTCTCGGGTAGTGGGTTGTATTTTCGAAAAATATTGATAAATAAAAATGAATGACATGAATGAAAGAAGTATCTATCGCAGGCGGATATTTTCCTAGCCCTAATATTTTAAATGCGAAGCATTTTTTACCGAACTTCGGCGACTTTGAGCGTATCTATCTATCTATCTATCTATCTATCTATCTATCTATCTATCTATCTATCTATCTATCTATCTATCTATCTATCTATCATTCCAGCCGCCTACGACTTTGGGCTCTCCTCGCCGTATCGTTAATGGGATTTATGGCAAAATTGGTATGGCATAACATGACTGTATGATGATCATGAATGACTGGTCGCATAATGAAACTCATGAATAACTTGTCATGAAAAGTATGATTTACACGTCATGGCCGTAGTGCTCCTGCGGACGCTTTCGTAACTTGATATATTCAAAAATTGGTACGATGTGACATTTCGGCATCACCAACATAAATGACAGGTGGTAATATGAAAATCATGACCTGCATGTCATGTACAAAATGATTTACATGGCACGCGCATGGTGCGCTGACAGCCGTTTCGCTTGCTTGATATACACCAAATTTGGTATTGCATGACATGACTGTATGACGAATATAAATGACAAGTGGTAATATGAAAATCATGACATGCCATGTGCAACATGACGCATGCCACGCTCATGGCGCGCTCGCGGCCGTTTCGCTAGCTTCATATACACAAAATTTGGTATTGCGTGACATGACTGTATGACGAACATGAATGTCAAGTGGTAATATGGAAATCATGACATGTCATGAGTGACATGACTTGCATGCCACGCTCCTAGCGCGCTCGCGGCTGTTTCGATAGCTTAATATACAACCAAAATTGGGATTGCGAGACGTGACTGTATAACGAACAGAAGTGGCAGGTGGTAACATGAAAATCTTCGCATGCATGTCATCTACAACGCCATTTACATGCCACGCTCATGGTGTGCTTGCGTCCAGTTCGCCAGCTTGATATACATCAAAATTGGTATTGCGCGACGTGACTGTATGACGAACACAAATGACAGATCCTAACATGTAAATCATGACATGCATATTATGTATAGCATGATTTGCTCCTTGCTGGCTGCTTCGCATCACATCGATTCCCACAGTGCGTGGGATCTGCTGGCTTTTTTCTACAGAAACTCATAAAGGAAGAATGCCGTTAATTCCATTTCAATGTGTTTCACGCACCTTGCGAGTCTAAGTATGGTTGAAAAAATTCGGCACATAGTTTTAAACTGTCTGCATGCGCGTTTCGAGACAAACCTCTGCAATTTTTTACATTGTCTTTGCTGCAGGTGCTTCAGCGGGAATTGGCAAAAGTACAGCGTTGCACTTGGCCTCCCGAGGCTGTTTTCTTTCACTGATGGCAAGAAACAAAGCGGCACTCGATGATGTTGCTAAGACATGCTGTGAGAATGGGCTTTCAGGCGACAAGGTATGACTACATGAGAGCTACTTCAAAATCAAACCAATGACGATACAGGGGATGTTATTTATAGTAATTGTGATATAAATGAGAAGTTAAATTGGATGAAAACAGCTTGCCACCGGTAGGGGCCGAATCTGCGACCATCGAAATCGTACGGTGGCGGTGTTCCGCACTCACCGTCATAGCGACGGGCGGCGCTGACTAACACACTCAGGTTTAAATGCGCAGATATACCCAGTAAAGTGAATGGGAGCTAGGATAACCGCCGCCGGAGCTCAATTGGAAGAGTATTGGACGCGTTATTTCGATGGTTGCAGATTCGGTCTCTGCCGACGGCAATCTATGTTTTCGTCCCCTTTTACTTCTGATTTATATCACAATGACTACAAATAGCATGCCCTATGCTGTCCGTGGCTTTATTGTCTGTTAGTTGTCCATAATGTCAGGTCTTACGAAAAACCGCCAGTCCTGCGCGGACCGCCCAGCACCGTCACAGCAAAAGCTGGAAATGCGGCCTTTCTAGGGTCTTTTTTAAACACTCTTGGGGCAACTACTACAAGCACACTTGTATGGTACCCACTACGCCATAAGTCATCACAATTTTTGTGTAGTGGGGAAGCTTCCACTATGTCCATTATTCGTCATTCTTCGGAACAGCGCGGCACCCGCTACACACTTGCAACGCATTATGTGCGCTTTGTTGATGCTGTGGCTGACGACGATGAAGAATTATGCCTGAGGCTTTTGTAATGGGTTGGAGCATTGAACGACCAAGTAGTTACGTAATTCGCATTGTGTGACGCTTGGTTGTTACTTTACTGTTCTAAAACGCTTTACAACACATGTTAACACGATTTCCTTACGCGACATGAAGTCTGCAAGGGTCAGTTTGCAACGCAGTTTCAAGCACCAGCGTAGCTCAGTGGTAGAGTGCTGGGCTGCCACGCAGAATGCCAGGGTTCGATTCCCATTCTGTCATAGGTATCTGTTATTATTGCGATAGCAATTGTATGGACACTCACGGCTGAATTTTCGCCATCGCCGTCATGTCCCGGATATGTGTATTTATATATATAAAAAAGGCCCAAAGAAAAAAATCACCGCCCAAGCACTCCGTACAAATGGTTAACCAGCGAAGCTGAAATGTGCGGCCCCAGTGTTTAGCAGTGGGTTCAACCCGACGCTGCACTGAAGCCTTCCACAATTATCGTTGCCAGGTTGTGGTCGGAGCACAGGCGGTCACAGACATCGCAGCCAAAGCCAAAGTGCCGCTGGAGAAACTCTCGCCCAAAGCGGGCGTTCGCCCCGGCGAACGCGCTCCCGCAATCACGTCGACGCTGTTCTGCCCGCAACGCCGTTTATTCGGCGGCAGAGGGCGCGCCGTGGCTGCAAGCGTTTGATCTTGCAAGCGTCGTACCCAAGATCGCGCGCCAATGGCGCACAAGCTTGGGTGCGACGCTCAGAACGACGTCACTGATAGCACAGCCAATGGAGACCGCTCGTGACACAGATGCCGAGCGGTTTTTCCTTTCTCCTAGTCATATACAGCTTTCGCTGTAAAATAAATTAGCAGAAAAAAACGTCAAGGCACCTGACCTAGGATTCGAACCAGCGACCCTTGGCTCCGCAGCCTGCTGGGCTAGGAAAATACAGCCACGCGCCATGCTTGTCCGGTGATATAACGGCGAGCTATTTATATGCCCCATTTACCGCTCGCGGTACACAGATCTCGGAGGAGATTGAGCGTGTTTTCTATCGCGCAACACTCCTACATTTTATTTCATATTGAAAACTGCCCTTGAGACGCCCACGAAAAAGTGGCCCCTTCTGTACACGCTCATTATGTACAAGCAAAAAAAAAAAAAAGAACACCGGGCATACTTTGCGTCAGACGCCACCGCGTGGCAGGAGACCCAGAGGGGTCATTTGACGTGCCCCAAGTTTAAAGGAATAGGAAAATCAAACGGCGTCGGCTTCTGCATTGGGGACACTTGCAGCGCGGTGCTCAAACGCAAAGACGTAACAACTCCGAAAGCTGTTAGTTCACGCTTGTCCTGTGTATACCTATGTGTTCTTTTCGAGCGTCCATCTTTGTGCTGGCGCGCTGCAAGTATCGGAGCTGCTTGTCATTCTTCGTGAGACATTCTAATTTCTTGCTATCGCATTCATTGCTTCGCCCTAGTGGCGAAACTGTGACATTTTTATTTAGTTTTTTTTCTTGTTTCGCGCGACAGTGGTTACGGACACCGGTGGCGGCAAAGGCGGCGGCGGCGGACAACTAAGGCGCAAAAACGGCCCTTGATGTGATCTCATAACAGATTTCGCTGTAAAATAAACTAGTCCATGTAAATTCTCTTCTTTCGTTCCAAGTATGACTATCCGGTTCCGGAAAATCTCGATCATTTAACTACGGGAAAAAGCGTTACAGTAGTTGCGTCGATTTATCAAGCGAAAACAGCAGATAAGTACGCAGAAACGTTGATCGTTGATATTATTAACGTTGAACGTACATTAAAGACTGTTGAAGCCAAGCTCCGGAGGATAGAACCTTTCTACGTCAGAGGCAGATAAGCCCGCTTACCCTAATATATGCCCCTACGACAATCCTTGTGTAAGAAAACTATGCGCTAACGCCAGAAATCAGACACGTAGCCATCTTGCTTGTTTTGTTTTGTTTTGTCGCCTAGGCGAAACTGGATCATACCCACAAGGGGATTGGCCACACTGTCTGTTATAAAGGGGAAAAAAAGTTGTGCAACATAAAAAAAGAGGAGGACGAAATGCAGTGTAAATAAAAAAGTCAGAGAAGTAACAGGATCTTTCCCGTTAGAATTCTCAACTTTCTATTCTTCTCTCGCAGTGCTAGGTTGCACACGTTTATTCTTCTTCTTCGTGCTCCCGCCCCACAGAGTTGCAGGCTATCTGGAGCTTGTAGAGCTTCTGTGCTGGGTCTCCGCACAATGTTGCCGTCTTGTGTCTTGACTCGACAGGCCCGTACTACACCGTCTTGACGCGGCAAAATTTCTACCACACGTCCAAGGGGCCAAACGCACCTTGAAACGCAGGGCTTCTCGACAAGAACGATGTCATCCACTTCTATGTCATTGCTAGTACGCAATGGATAGCGATTAAGTGATCGCAGTTCTTGAAGGTACCCTTCTTTCCATCCTACCCATACGTGGTCGAGCAGTTTTTGACGGCACCTCAACTTGGTCACATCGTTTGTTGTTGTTGGTAAGCATCGAACTTCATACTCCGGGCTCTGTGGTCCTCAAGGAACAGTCAGGAAGCGTCCGACCCAAAAATGGGCTAGGCATGGTGAAGATATTTTTCTGCGGCTCTTCTCGATTGCTTCGTTTCGTAAGTTCTGTCCTTTCGTTGAAGTCAGCCACAGGAAGCCGACGCTGCTTACACTGATCGATGAAAGGGTGATGATCTCTTAAGACGGAGTGTTTATGAGCAGCTTCTGTGTGCGATAGCCGCTGCATGTCCTGAAAGAAAGCTTGTCGTAGTAGACAACAAATTTCCAAGCTTTACGAAGTACCTAATCTCTTTCGCTGATGTTTCCACGTTGGCTGCTGACATTCGTTGACTTCGGTTCACCAATCGTAAGAGCAAAGCAGTGGCACGCAGAAGCTTTCGCAGATCGCTAAACATCGTGATATCAATGAGCGTTTTCGTCTGGCGTTCTGCCTGAAGATGAACGCTTGGCGGGTCGTACGTTTGCTCGAAGTCCTGGCCAGATTCGGGAATTTCTTCTGATTTTCTCGGCCATGCAGATATCGGCTGGTCCAAACATCTCAAGCCCTTGCACCTGTCCCCTTTGTACAGATCGTCATTAAGAGATGGTAGACCTGGTGCACGAGACGATGCGTCAAGTGCGCTCAGCTTTCCAGTCAGTGATTCTTCTCGTATCACTTTTCTGTGGGACATACAGCAAGACATCTCGGCTCTTAGAAACATGTTTGGGCACTAACTCCGCGTGTCTGAGCAAAGGATATTGTCTTATGACAACGTCGTATCGCTGGAGCTGTCCTTCGTTTAGAAAAAGTTTTTTACCTTGCTTGAGTAGTCGAGTGAGGAGTGTATCACGGTTGTCTTCATTCCACGGTGGTGCAACGGTCCACCTCTCATGCGATTTTCTGATTATCTCGCGGAGTGAGTCGAGAGTCTTGCATTGGGTAAAGTCGCTTTGGTCCATGATACCCTTTGCTTCGAGGTTTCCAAAGGACTGTGATCTCTATGATGTCACTTCGTCGGAAGAAGTGTCTACTCAATAAAACTTTTAGCTGGGCGAGTTGGTTCATACTTCAAGGGTAAAACTGGTGTGCGCAAATAAACACGACAGGGACACGGAAAGTTCATCCTTTCCGTGTCCCTGTCGTGTTTATTTACGCATACCCGTTTTACTCTTCAAGTATCTACACGTAGCGCGCAGACCATCAAGTTTGTGTCACGCTCCATGAATGCTGCATACCGGATTGTTCCTTGGATAGCCTATCCAAATAATGATTTCCGCACGGGGTTTCGGGCACCATATATGTAAGAAAACTAAGCGCTAACGCTAGAAATGAGACCCGTAGCCATTTTGCCCTTAGGATTCTCAACTTCCTCGTCTTCTCTCGCAGTCCTAGGCAGCGCACGTTTATTCTTTTTGTTCATTTTGTGGTCATAGTGTTAAGCGCAGAGACGCAGACGAGAGGCTGCAAGCAAGTGTATTAGCAGGAGAGTACTAGGGCACTTCACGCTAAGGCAGCGGCACACAAAAGACTCCAAATGGTCTTGTCTTCTTCAACGTATTTGACCTTCGATGGCTGCCCATAGCATTACCCCAGGGGCTAAAAGCACTATGCCGGAGCTTTTAAGATGAGGGGTCAGATGCACTGGAGTAGGCCTTGAGTCTGCTGACGTGCACGATATCACTTGATGCCGCGGCGGGAGGTGAAGGAGAATTGACCAGGGTAATCTGGCAGGTTACTGGTGTGACAGAGCGGATGACGCGGTAGGGCCCTGAGTATCTAGAAACAAGCTTCTCTGAAAGTCCCAATGTGACGAGAGGGTGACCACAGGAGCACGAGCGCCCCAGGCGAAAAGTGTGCATCGCAGTGGCGGGCATCGTAGTAATGTCGCTGTGTGGCGTGTGAAACAGTCAGCCGAGTGCGGGCAAGCTGGCGCGCATGATCTGCAAGCGCTATGGCATCCCGCGCATACTCGGGTAGTTGGGGTGGCAGCCAAAGGGAAGAACAGTATCGAGGGGCAGGGTGGGTTCGCGACCGTACAGTAGATAGAACGGCGAAAATCTGGCAGGGGCGTGTCGAGAAGAATTGTAGGCGAACGTGAGGTGAGGGAGAGCAATGTCCCAGTCATGGTGATCATCCGACACGTACATCGAAGGCATAAGCAGTGAGGGTTCCTGTTGATGCGCTCCGTGAGACCGTTCGGTTTGAGGGTGGTATGAGGTGGTCAGTTCCTGTTTAGAGGCGGAAGAACGCAGAATTTCGGCGATAACTCGAGAGAGAAAGTTACGTCCACGTTCAATGAGCAGCTGTCGTGGCGCTCCATAGAGTAAGATAATGTCACGCAAGAGAAAGTCCGCGACATCGGTAGCGCAACTGGCGGGGGAGCCCTTGTTATGGCATATCGAGTAGCGTAATCAGTTGCTACGGATACCGTTTTCTTCCCGGCGGATGAAGTTGGAAATGGGCCGAGAATATCAAGTCCCAACACGGAAGAACGAGTCTACGGGAAACATCTATTGGATGGAGATGACCAGCAGGGAACATCTGGGGCGTTTTGCGACGTTGACAGGAATCACAGGCAGAAACGTAACGTCGGACTGACCGAAAAAGACCGGTACCAATAGAAGCGACGGCGGATGCGGTCGTACGTGCGCGATACACCTAGGTGTCCTGCCGTAGCAGCGTCATGAAGTTCAAAAAGAACTGTTCGACGTAATTGTCTCGGTATGACTAGAAGTTTCGGCCCATCTGGATGGAAGTTAGGACGGTATAAGGACATCATCCTGGAGGACGAAATTGGCGCACAGAAGCATCGTTGGGGCGTTGTCTGCAGACGGTTGATCAATACTCGCAGCGAAAGATCGCGTTGCTGCTTGTCAGCGATGTTCTCGAAAGGAGACAGAAAAGACGCAATTGGACGAGTCGTGGTCGGTGTCATCGGGGTCGTCTGGATGTCTAGGCGGCCAGACTTATAGGTGACAGTATTATGTGACAACAGCGCAAGAAAGGACAAAGGACAAGGAAGAAACACAGACGAGCGCTGAACTTACAACTGATGTTCAGCGCTCGTCCATGTTTCTTGCTTGTCTTTTGTTCTTTCTTGCGCTGTTGTCACATAATGGACCACCAACTTGTCCAAAAATTTTGCTCTCTTATAGGTGACAGACTACGAATATTCTTGAAGACGTAACGCCCAGCGAACAAGTCGTCCTATAGGGTCCTTCATTGAGGATGTAGCGGAGAGGTAGAAGAAGAACGATGCTGCTACATTGAGTTGCAAAAACCAACTGATTTATTCGATAACCCACGCGCTCACTTCCTCGCGACTACCTCGACTTCGTTCTCGTCGCTGCGTCGGCACGGCAGCACGTGACAGGGCCCCCCGCCGTATAGACGGAGTCTCGGTCAAAATGTGTCCATTTGGCAGTCCTGGTCGAGATGTCGTAGTGGCGAAGGGGTGCTCAATTTTCTTCGGGAGGTCGGGGCTGAAACTGGCGAAGAGGATGGCTTGAGATCCTCATTGAATTGTGCGAGCTGGTGCGTTCGAGATGGAGGAAGGTAGCTGTCGCCTGTCCTTTCGAATGCACCTCGTTGTGCATCTGGAGACGGTGGTATGAGACTGTTTCTTTGCGCTCCCAAACAGGTGGCGTCGCTGCGATCTCAAGAAAGTAGTGGCCTGAACGAAAACGACACGGCGTCCACGTTTCCGTTTAAGTCGCACGCCACTTGCCAATCGAGCAAGAACCGCTGGGACGGAGATGCGTCGGCGCAAGAGGCGTCTTAGCTGTCGTATTCCACTGAAAAGTTTGAACTTTGAAGCTCGGCAACGTCGGCGCTCGAACGGGGAAGAAGAAAGAGAGTGCGGAAGACGCGCTGCAGAAGGCATCACCCGTTGGCTGGAGCGCGCACGCTGTGAGCGTCGAGAACACTTGAGTGGCACAGCGGCGCCTGAGTACAGAGCTGTTTGTTCACTTGACGGAGATGGATCAGTAGCTTCGGCGACTTCTTTAACGGCCGCTGGCATTGGGATATCGCATGATGATGTCGGCGCTACTTCACTGAGTTGCGCTGATAGATGAACACTGGCGTCGGCAATGGCAGGTGTAGTGCACAAACCTGTGGGTGTGAGGCGACACTCGTTCGTGGCAGGTGATGTGCACAGCGTTGTCTTGGGTGCGGCGTCGACAGCGCTGTCTTGCGTTGATTGTGTGGCTACTTGTGAATTGATTGATGCCGGCGGCGTGGCTGTGACGGCCCGAGGTTCGAAACCGACGTTTAGCGCGGCAGGGAGTAAGTGACGTGGCACTGCTGGTTGCGGTAGGGCTAGCACGAAACCTCGAAGTCGGTCATATGCCTGCGGCCCAGGAGGAGGCACGATGCATCGCAGAGCAGGTGGAAGCATGGCTACCATGATGGCGTACTTGTCCTTTTGCGAGACGATGTTACGGAGGTAGAAACCAGCCTCCGTCTTGACGAGCCAGATAGCGGGGCTTTTTGGCCAGAATTCGGGAAATTGCGGCGGTAACAGGATGCAGTGCGCCGTGGTGTCATCTGGTCGTCGGGCCATGGTGATAGGTGGGTCAGAGGTTGGTTGAATTGGTGTGAGTGTCCGGTGGAAGCTTCTGGACTCTTGTTCCATGGTCCGGTGTCACCACTGTAGCGGAGAGGTAGAAGAAGAACGATGCTGGCATATTGAGTTACAAAAACCAACTGATTTATTCGATGACCCACGCGCCCACTTCCTCGCGACTACCTCGACTTCGTTCTCGTCGCTGCGTCGGCGCGGCAGCACGCGACAAGGACAACCAGCGGAGCGCGTGATGGTGCCTTACAACTGAAAAGTGTTGACCGTATAACTATAGGCGCAATTTTGCAACCACCCAAACTAGGGCCAGACACTCAGGCTCAGTGATAGAGTAGTTGTGCTCCGAAGTTGTGAGGAGCCTGCTGGCGTAGGTGATGACACGATCAATACCATGCTGTCGTTGTGCTAGTACTGCGCCTATGGCCGTGTCCACTGGCGTCGGTACGAAATTCGGGTCGGCGCAGAAGGTTCAAAGTGGGCCAGAACGGGCGGTGTTCTAAGCAGCCGGATTAAATGAGCGAACGCAGAAGCCTCGGCGTCACCCCATATCAATGGCACCTCTTTTTTCAAAAGCTCTGTAAGTGGTCGTCCTATGCCCGCAAAATTTTTTACAAAGCGGCGAAACTAAGAGCATAATCCAATGAGGGTGCGTACATCCTTAACGCACTTTGGGACAGGGATATTCGTAACAGCGCCGATTTTCCTTGGGTTCGGCTGTACGCCATTGGCATCAACGAGGTGGCCAAGCACTGTAATCTGTCGACGACTAAAGTGGCACCTCGATGCGTTAAGTTGCAAACTGGCTCGGCGAAAGACGTGCAGTATTGCAGATAAGCGTTCGAGATGAGTAGCGAAAGTGGGGGAGAAGACGATGACATCGTCCAGGTAGCAGAGACATGTGGACCACTTGAATCCTTGGAGAAGGGAGTTCATCATGAGTTCAAATGTGGCCGGTTACATAGGTCCGAATGGCATCACTTTGAATTCATACATGCCATCAGGTGTGAGAAAGGCAGTTTTCTCGCGGTCCAAACCGTCCACAGCGTTTTCCCAATAGCCAGAACGCTGATCAATAGACGAAAAGTAGCGAGCACCATGGAGGCAGTCAAGGGCGTCGTCAATACGAGTTAAGAGATAAGCGTCCCTTTTCGTTAATTTATAAAGGTGCCTGTAACCCATGCAAAATTGCCACGAGCCGTCTTTCTTTTTCACCAAGGCAACGGGTGACGCCCATGGGCTGCATGATGGTTCGATGATGTTCTTGGTGATCATGTCCCTAATTTCTGTTTGAGTCACTTGACGCTCTGCGGGTGACACTCGATACGGACTCCTATGAACAGGAGGGGCATCGCCAGTATTTTCGCGATGTTTCACGGTCGCAGTTTGTGCCAAAGGATGGTCGTGAAGATCAAAAATATCGCGATACGAAAATAAAATGCGGTAGCGGTCGTCCGCATCTTTTGACGACAGGTCTGGCGCAACCATTCTCTTTAGATCGTAGATCGTCGATGATAGAAGCGGCGGACTGGGAAGGATTGGGGGGGGGGGGTACCATCCTCTAATGTCACTGATGCTACCGAGTGATCGTTGAAGGCGCTAATACGTACCAGAGATATCACCCGTGGCAGCATTTGCGTTGTCAAGCCAAAGTTGACCACTGGCAAACATGTACGTTTGGATGTAACAGATAAAACAGAACGAGGCACTGTAATACTTTGATGGATAAGAACATCCTTCACAGGAGTTGCGATTTACTCGCCGTCAGGCACTGGTGACGACGGTACCAAGTGAACGCAGCTCAGAGCTGTGGGTGGTAAGCGAACGAAGTCTGCGGCGCTCAGGTGAATGGGAAGGCGATTCAGGTTGATCTAGAAGAGGGAGGTCAAGGCGGAGAGTACCGGTAGAGCAGTCTACGAGGGCCGTATGAGCCGAAAGAAAGTCCAAGCCTAGAATGACGTCGTTGGGGCAGTGGGCGAGTACGGTGAAAACAAGGATGGTAGAGCGATCGGCGATGTCGACTCGAGCTGTACACATGTCAATGACACAAGCTGTTCCACTTTCGGCGACACGGACAACTGGCGGCGTGGCGGGTGTGACAACTTTTTTCAGGCGAGTGCGAAGATTAGCCTCATCACAGATAAGTGGGCCCCCGTGTCGATGAGAGCAGGAACAGGAACGCTGTCGATGTGTAGTTCAATGAGGCTCATATTGGTCGGAAGGGTCAGTAGAGGATTTCGCAGCGTATGGAGCAATGCAGCGGCTTCTCCGGTCACGCCACCATCTAATTTTCCGATTGGGAGCGTGCGTGGAAGCTTGGCGAATCGGAGCGACGGGGCTGGGGTGAGCGAGACTACCGGCGCAGGGGCGAAGGTGAGCGTGAGTACGGGCGGCAAGGAACAAGAGGTTCAGTGGCAGCTTGATATGTACGTGCAGTAGAGGCATGGTAAGAGCCATTGTACGTATTCTGTACAGGAGAGTTCCAGTGATTGCGACAATGCCGATAGATGTGTCTAATCCGGTGGCAGATGAAAGAAAGTAGTCTGTCGTCAGGAGTGTGCCATTCAGCGTTACGGAAATGTGTTTAAAACGAAGGCGGTAAGGGGGGGTTAAATCGGAGGATACGACTGAGAGTCCACATTATTCATCGAACAGAGAGAGTGGAGTCCCATGTTGGCGATCTCTGGGGCGACAACCGCCTGAATCACAGAAACCGTAACAGCAGGGTAAGAGCAGGTGCTGGGCTCACAGGTAGCCGGATAGGCGGCTTCGATTTCGCGTCGCACATTGCGTCGTGCGGGTAACATTGGCATCGTTGCTTGCAGAACGGGGAACATGAACATCGGCACAAGACGACGTCGGCGCGGTGTTAGGCAAGCGAGGGAACTGTTGAATAATGCGTTTTGCTTTTAGGGAGTACCAGGCGACGGCATTCTTTGATGACTGCATCAACAGTGGACACGTTCTTGAAAACGAGCAGGTTGAAGGCGTCATCAGTGATACCCTTCAGTATGTGGGTAACCTTGTCCTGTTCCGCCATGCGTGAGTCAACTGCACGGCAGAGGGCCAGGACGTCTTGAATGTACATCACGTACGGCTCTGTTGACGTCTGCACGCGGGTCGACAACGCATTTATCGCAGCGAGTTGGTGACCATCGGGGTTACCGAAAAACTCTCTAATCTTTTAATGTTTCCCAACTTGTCAGCTCAGCATCATGCGTCTCATACCAGACACGAGGGGTGCCTGCGAGATAAAATAGCACATTGGCAAGCATGAAAGTAGGGTCCCATCGGTTACCTGTGCTGACCCGCGCTCGTAAAGCCTGAGCCACTTGTCGACGTCTTGCCCATTGGCGCCAGAGAAAACGCCAGGGTTGCGAGGAGCGGTGACATTGATGTAGGTTGCGTTGGCGGCAGGTGTTGGAGCCTGAAGTGGTCGAGGTATTTTCCAGAGTCCATGTTGGAAGGTTCAAGGTGACGTCCGTTGCGAAGCTACGTGACGAAGGGAGGTACCCAGCACCTCCACCAAAATGTTAAGCGAAGAGACGCAGACGAGAGGCTGTAAGCAAGCGTATTAGCAGGATAGTACTAGGGGCTCATTACGCTAAGGCAGCGGCACACAAGTCTCCAAATCGTCGTCATCTTCTTCGACGTTATTTGCGCTTCGATGGCCTGCCCATAGCAATATTTATATGAAGATGGTTCCTTTCCTGTTAATTCTACGCTGAGATGTGTGTACGGGCAGGCTGCGCTGCTGCGTGGCCATGACTAAATTTTCGTAAGTGCAATATGGTACCCGTGAGACACCTGTTCTCGTGCAAAGAAATCGTTCAGCGAATCTGGCGATTCAGAGTTTTTGCGGACGACATCTTATTCCATTATATAAATTTATGTTCCTCAGAGCTGAAAGGTATAGTTTAGTTTTGGGAGTCCCGCTAAATATTCCAAAAAAAGAAAAAAAAAAGAGTTGATGCTCAATAGCGCGCGTAAAGTGCGTCATGTTGCATAAATAAAAAAAAAACGTTTGACTTGTGAGTTACCTCAGGATGTGGTTGTTTCACTATGCATCAATTTTACTAAAACCCCACTCGAATAGGCGCTATCCTTTATATGGAAAACACGCAAGCTTGGACATGTTGGTATTAAATGCGAAGCATTTCTTTGCGTACTGTAAGCACTTTTGTGTTTCTATCTACGTATCTATCTATCTATCTAGCCGCCTACGTCTGGGTGCTCTCGTGATGGCCTCCTTAACTTGGGGTAGTCCAAAATTTGTATGGGAGGGTAAGAGAGAGGTATTGACGAATATGTCTGGCTGGTCATGACATGAATAACATGAAAATCCCGTCGCGTACGTCGTCAAACTCATTTCTCCAGACACGTGTGGCTCATACACGTATATCATGGGTCGCGGAATGCGGGTATGGGCCACAGGACTTTGACAATGTGTATCTACCTATAGGAACGGCGAGAACAGGGATTGGTAATTTAAATGCGACAGCGTTGAGAGAAACTCATTGGTGGCATTGACACTGGTAATTTAAAGGCGATAGCGTTAAGAAAAAACGGATACATCGGCGGCGTTGACGCCAGGAATACAAAGAATAGAAATCACAGTCCCAGCAGGAATCGAACCCAAGCATTCTACCACAGAGCCACGTCAGGTCCTGAAAATGCTTTGGTAGAACAGCCTATGCAGGCTTAATGTTGGTGAAACGTATATTGCGGTAGCAGTGCTGGCTATCTAGTTTTATAAACCTTACAAACGTACTCCTATGACGAAGATGCCATGTCGAGTTAACGTCAGTTGTATACTTAAGCGCCATCCACTGTAGTTGGTTTGCGTAGCACTATCCAGGGCTACCATCCTCGCAAGCGCAAGCTCTACATATCAGCTTGCGGCTTCTGGTGTTGGCAATACCCATGTTTTTGTTGGCATCGTTACTCAACTGTATACAACTAGTTATATGAAACATATGCGACTGTTCCACATGTCTGTGCGTGCAACATTTGTACATATATTTAGCGTCATTTCATAACGTTTCGCTCAATAAAAAAATTGGCCGCGTATCTGCGTGCTTCGCTGCAAATGTCGTCGAAAGACTATAGTCTTGTGCCGGCCGTACTACTATGTTTTGCCTTGCCTCGACAGCGCCTACTCTACGTTGAATTGGCCGCATCTGGCTGGCATTGATAAAATAGAGGAGGCGCTGCGCGAGATATGGACGCCATTGAAAAACATGAGCTTGAGCTGAACCAAGGGCATTACACCGTGTCCAAGGGCCACCTGCCAGCGGCAGCACTTATCGTCGGCACAGGGCTTTTTCATGCAACGCGTTTCAGTTCGTGCACAGCGTCGCATTCTCAGCGCAGCCTAAAAACACTTAGGGTCTTTAGAATTGCGTACCTATGTATTTTCTAATAAAAGAACACACGACCTGACACTTACATATTAATGTTGCGCCTCAGGTATGCGTAGTATTTGCTTTTTGTTTGAATATGTTCACAAGTATGAACGCAAACACCAGTTCAAGATGGCTGGGCGTCCAGAAAGTGGTTAAACTTTGGCCGAGTAGCTGAATCGGGTTACGGACAGACAGACAGACAGCCAGACCAAAATTTTTGCGTTGAAGTATCCCAAGAAAGACTATCGTCTTTAAAAAATTACAATCCAGTCACATTACCTCCGGATGCTTCGCATAACATTGATTCCCATGGTACTTGGGATCTGCCTAATTTTTTTTTTCATTTTAGTATCTAGCACACACACGAGAGAAGGTACAAGTGGCAACGGACGAAGGCGGCCGATATTTCAACAGATTTATTTTCATAGTCACACTGATATACATGCAGTTGATGAAAAGCCTGCGCAGCCGCATTGGGCGCGTTTTAAAGTCAGATACGGTGAACAGTTGAAAGTAAAAGCCGGCTAAAAACTATCAGATTAGGAGATAATTTGTACTGCCCTTTCGCCGAGTTGTCCACGGCTCGGGATTATTATAATTTACTTGTTTCCTCAGATCAACTGATGGTGAACTTAGGCACGTGCCCGTAATTTAGCGATACCCACCGATTTTATTATTCCTCGTGTCATTTGCTTGGAGCTCCTTGCTACGACGTAGCATTGCGAGTACTGGGGCTTGCTCCAGCAGTTTCTGCATTGGCAGCTGAGGCCCGTATATGCTTTGTGTCATGTGAGCTTGTTATCACGAGGGCCTGGCTTGCCAACATTTTCTCTCTTATTCTTTTCTAAGAAGCGTTCGTGATGACTGTGATATCTCAGTAATGACACTGATTTGGTCACATATGCTAACCGTATGAAGCGACATTGATACTTTGGGTGTCAGGGCATCTGATATTTATGTTGTAAATTTAGGAGGACAAAATTTTTACAAGTGTTCTGCAATAAGCTTAAGAAGCAAATATGTTGCCGGCATTACTGCTCTTTCCATGTTGCGAAATTTTTTAGAATGTGCATTTATATTTCTCTGATTTTGATGAGCTCTTTTTCTATTCAGTCTGCGTTCAGGCTATGACCTTTTAACTGCCGTTAAAGGGGCCGTAAGCCATCCACACCTCTGACTCCATTTGACGCACGGAAAAAAACAGTTTTAGCACATCCTGAAGTCCCCAATTGCCCCCTACTGACGGAACGCTACAGCACATCCTTACGCATCCTCTGCAGAGTGGAAAAATTTGCGCAACCCATACGCGGACAAAACGACGAAATTCACAAAGACCAGCACAGTCCTTGCGCTCGTCCTTGTGAATTTTTTCGTTGTGTCCTCGCGTGGTATGCGCAAATTTTTTCCACTATGCAGCCAAACCAACTAGCTCGCCATTGCGTATTATAGTATCCTCTGCGTTTTGTCACGCCCGGCGGAGAAGCAGGGCGCGTAGAGATGGCGTGTTAAATAACAATCACAACGGCGGAGCAGTTCAAAGGAACTGACAACTGGGCTATTTGTAAGGATTCAAAGTTACTAAACGGGTGCCACGAAGCAAGATGATAACACGAGGGAGCAGCGAAACACAAGCGCCGAACTCTCAACTGGCCTTTATTCACATGAACAGAATATATATATGCTCGCACCGCGAGCGAAACGCAAATAAAACTCCTTCGCTCGCAGAACGTGTACATAAACTTTCTTTGCGACATTCCCAGTTTGCAACTGAATGTTTACGCGACCCAAAGTTCGAATGCTTGAAGTAACTTGCTGCACGATGATGCCGGAGTCTCTCATCAACTGAAGCTTGAGCTGTTTGTACACATTTTCACTGATACAAGTAATTGTTGCTCCTGTATCAAGAGTTGCAGTTACTGGCCTTCCGTTGATGAGAGCATCGAACTGTATTAATGGAACTCTGGGTCGCTCTCCTCGTTTCCCGGTCTAGTCTCAATAGCGGACACGTTGCCGCGGCGCGGACATTCGTTGTGCCCAATGAAACTGTCGTGGGAAACCAGCAGCTGAGCATATATCTACATTCATTTTGTGGGACACGCGGTCGAGAAGTCAATGTTGGCTGCTGCGGTCTGCGGAAGAGACATGGAGCTCTTGATCTAGTACTAGGAGTACGAGTAACGGAAATTCCTCTCACCCGTCTTAAAGATGTCTCGACCCGTTGGGCAGCGGCGAGCCACTCTGATGACGAGTTGAAAGACAGTCCGGCGAGCGCCAGTTCCTACATCAGGAGGAACACCGTCAGTCAGTCCAGAAATGATGTGGCACTCTTTAAGGTCGGCCAAGGAGCCCAGTCGTTTTTTCTCGTCGTCGTAATCCTTGATGGTCTGCCCTCCTTTTAGCCGGTAGTGGATGAAGAGACGAAAGGTATCTCCGTCAGTCGTAGCAAAAGCGATTTCGCATGTCGCGCTTTATATCGTCCCATGTCTCGTCGTTGCCCGAAAATCTCTGTCAGGTACCACTTGAACGCTTTCCCCTTCGATGTATTCGCTGAAGTGACTGACCCGATCGCGGTGTGTCCATGATGCCTCGGTCGCCTTCGTGTCGAAAAGGAGTAGCCACTTGTCGATGGCGACGTCTTCTGGTGTTCCCTTGTACTTCGGTATGTTGAGAGGAGGCTTTGGCCGAGTCATGGCAGGTTGATGAGGTCGGTCCTGTCGACTTGTGTGACGTTAGAGAACAGATACACGCCGTGGTTCAGATGCCATCCATTTAATTCTAAAGCACGCGGACTTCTTCGTCGGCTTCTCCTACCATCGCCTTGTTCATGCGTTATATATATATATATATATATATATATATATATATATATATATATATATATATATATATATATATATATATATATATATATATATATAGATAGGTCGTCTCACACACATAACAAACAACGAGAAAAACAAACATACAATGAACAGCAAAATCCAAAAATACCTTCACCCATTTAACTACAATATTTCTGTGTGCTCGAATGCTACAGATGGGAAGCTGATGCACGGCCCCTTTTGCTTATGTATATGCAAAGCCTCGATTATCTCACGAGTTGTCGGGTTATTATGCCTGCAAACGATGTTAGTTTCGCTGAACTGGGGTTCGCACCCCACTACTGGCAATCCACCTCCATATGCGATAAGCCATCGCTACGTAAAGGTGCGCCGTGCTCGCTTAATCTAGCATTAAAGCAACATCCTCTCTGGCCTATGTATGCAGGGCGTGTGACATGGGAATTCGGTACACTACACCCTCGGAACACTGAATTGCTTGGGATCGTTCCCTTATGCCACATCCTACCTTCTTTGCTTTTTCCATCTCTGCTTCTTTGTGCACATTTCCGCATATTCTTACTAATTTGTTTGGCACCGAAAAAACACAACTTTCACACCGTAACTGCCAGCTACCTTTTTTGGTCCGTGCGATAGTACATGAACATACGGCACAACCGCGACATTTCTGGCTTTTTCAATAGGTTCTTCTGGAAGCCCCCTGCTTCTTGCTGACTTCAAACCTCGAATTACTTTTTCGCATGCTCTGGTAACAACATAATCTGGGAAACAAGCGCTTTTTATTCTGTCTACTTGTCGTGACACGCTTTCTTCCATTCTATGAGGAAACGTCTTGTTGACAGCCGAATGTAGACAAGAAACAGCGATGCCATCCTTTACTACTTTCGAGTGCCCTGAGGAGTAGCTTAGAATATCCTTTGTTCGAGCGCGGTCAGAATTTCCAACAAATATGATTAGAAGTCACGAACAACATCAAATACAGGTAACATAGCTGGTTCTGCTGAGGAACCTCGGCTTGTAAAATAAGTTCAGTGGAAAGTTTTCGCTTGTGTTCGTGCGGTTCTTCTTGTTCCAAGTCTTCGTCTTTTAAGCGGTGCGCATTAACATAACAACGATAAATCTGATTTGTTCTGGCGTGACGCCAAGTAAATAAATAGCAACTCGCGCTTTCAGTAAGAGCCCACAGCGTACACATATCAGCTTCGCGAGGTTTTCTGTAGCCACGTAGGTTAGTTAAATTTTATCGTCTGACCTTTCCACTTGAAACTCACCTCGTTTTACTTGCATATAGCATTCGTCAGTGGTTTAGTAGTGCATCAATTCCCATAACATCGTACGCGGGAAGTCGCTCACGCTCGCGAGCAATCTCAAATTGGCCAGCGCTCCGCTGCGCCACTTGCTTTTGTACGTTTGTTGATAGGTGGCAGCACACTACAAGCGATTTGCTTGTGGACCTGCTTGAGAGCAAAATCGCAAAATGTTCTCCGCGACCATTTAACGTGGTGACGCCGTGGTAGGTGCCCTCTGCTGACGCGGAGTGGTCGAAGTCATTCGTGTTGTGTCGGCGTGTTTCGTCTAGTTTAGGTTTGCTCACGCTGCTGGGTTGTGCCTCGGTCGGCAGCGACTGTGTACGCGCCGTAAGGACGCTCATGAGGCTTGTGTAAATAAAACAGTGTGTGACGAGCAATCGTGGGAAGCGGAATATAGAAGAATTAGAGCACTGCACGGGCCTGGATTTTCGGCCCGGGCCCGGCCCGGCCCGGAACATGTTTAAACTTACCCGCCCGAGCCCGGCCCGGTGACTAAGAGCGAGACCCGGGCCCGGCCCGTACCCGAGGAAAAAATTCGCCTACCCGGCCCGGCCCGGCCCGACCGCAGATCGGGCCCGACAGGGGCCCGATCCAATAATCTAGGTGGTGTTGCCCGAACACGAAATCGACAACAAGGTGTTTTAAGCAGCAAATGTATACGCTTTTCTGGCGCACGCTTCGCTAACAATTACACTTTGACCTACAGTTTTTTCTTGTAAAAAAGGGACTCGACGGTGGAAGCAGCTGAGCTGATATACTGGATGCAATGAAGACCAGTCTGGTTGGGAAGAATCATTGAATAAAAAGACGAGGACACAGGACCACAAGAGAATAAAAATGCGTTGACGTTGCGGAACCCAGAATGGAAGCCTTGTTCGCAATGATCGTGAACAGTTAAGTCTCCCGTTCTGGGTGTCGAAACATCAACCATGGGGATCATCAAGAGCGTTTCGCTGCAGATATTGTAGCAAGGAAAGCGACTTGCAGCATGAGTTCAGTTTCAATACAGGGCGCAATGAAAACAGAGGACACAAGGAACAGAACGCTGTCTTCCCTTTGTTTACATTGCGGTCTATTAAAATTTAAAGCATGCTCTAACGACAAAGCCAGTCGTGCATCCTTCCGGATATGTAGCGCCTGTCTTCAGCACCTCGCCACACCAAGAGAAATAGACAAAGAAATCAAAATTCATTACGTTCTTGTGACTGTACGAACCTAGACAAAAATTATAATGAACCGCGCGCACCAGGTGTACTTTTATAAATACGTATAAGCTACCGAAAGGAAGAAAAAATTACACCATCTCCCGCTAAAGGGAACCATGTGTAGATGTGAAGCAGCGGGGGCTAACGCTTACACTGGCGGCGGCGTTGACGCTGGCGCTCATCGCAGCGTTGCGCAGGAGAGAAACTGGGGAGGCGCAAAGCAGGCAGTGATGGAGCAGTGTTTCCTACTGGAACATGCCAATCGCTGCTAATGGGCAATGAGAGACAGATACTCCGACTGGACACAGAGACCCGCACTCCGCTTTTAGTTAACGCGCACGCTGCGAATTTTTATTGTTCAACAACGCACAGGAGAAATCTCCCACCGGCACCACCTTGGAGGTCAAGATCCATTGCCATATATACGGGGTGGCCAGTGAACGGTTGTGCAGCGCGAGCAGTCGGTTTTTTCAACCAAGAAACTCGCTAGCAGACGCTGCCGGCGTCGGCGTCGCGAGGCGAGAGAGGAGGGGGGGTGCGTAGGAGAGGGGAGAGGGGGGGGACGCGCATGCGCAGTGGGAGTGTGGACGCCGCGGGCAGGTATGCCTATAGGAGAGAGGGGGGAGCGTAGGAGAGGAGAGAGGGGGGGACGCGCATGCGCAGTGGGAGTGTGGACGCCGCGGGCAGGGATGCCTAGAGGAGAGAGGGGGGAGCGCAAGAGGGGAGAGAGGAGGGGATGCGCATGCGCAGTGAGGGTGTGGTTGCCGCCGGGAGGGATGCCTAGGAGGAGAGAGAGAGGGGGAGAGGAGGTTTTTTATTTTTATTTTTTTGAAAGGGTTTGCGCATGCGCAGTAAGAGTGGTCACGCCGGCACACCACCACCGGATTAAGCTTCGCCATAAGATGCTTCACATCTAAAAAAATATTTGTCAGTATTTTTTCATATGTCACACCGCTGCCAGCATATACACTATAGCATTGTTTTGTGGCATAATGTACAGCTTGTTTCTTCACATGTCATAGCACAAGAAATCAAATTATCAAAAGATACCGGCTTTAAGCACGCCATGCGCTGTTGCATAACATATCCTGCCGCGCTAAAGTTTCTCGCACTGCTTGCGCTAGCCGCAGAGGAGTACATTTGCCTTGCGAATTGTGAAGGCGTCGCCAGTCGTTGCCTTTAAATTCCACCGCTTGAGCAAATTTAGGATGTCTCTGCCGATTTCTGCAGAATGAACATAGCTGTCCAGCTCATTGCTTTATTTCTCTCGCTCCCGAACGTCATGCCGCTCTTCAATGTCAAAACTCCTCTTTGAGGGCTTCTCCTTGATGTTTTCAGCAGTGTACGTTATGCATGTGTTGCACCGCGTTCTATCTTTTTCTTTTCATATTATAATGGTGTACGCCTTCCTAACGATGTTGTACTAGTAGAAGGTGGTTATTGGACTATGCAGGCATACGACTGACAGGAGGTGGACGAATAGATATCGATCTATTTTCGGGGTTTGTTCCAGTTTGGTAATGAAGGCGCGAATAAACTTTTCCACGTTTGCTCATATGCTTCGGGTCAAGGGACATCAATCACATGGCACGGAATTCGTAATTGTGTTTTTTCAAGCCAGACATTTCGTAAGCGAATATACTTTGCCCGATGGCTTGTTTAATGGACCTATGCTATTCGCGGACATTCCTACGCTGTTTCGGCAGTATCATGTATATCTGGCACTATATAGCATAGGCGTGCGCACGGGGGGGGGGGGGGGGGGGGCATGAGGGGGGGGCAAGAGGGGGGGCGCAAAATCGGCCCCATACATTGACATAATAGGGAGGGGGGTGCGCTGCGACGAACCTTCGCCCTCCCCTTCCCCCTGAAGGAGAACCCGGCGCACGCATGCTATATAGCGCTGGGGTCTCCAACACGCGCCCCGCAGCCCGCACACGACTGCCTTCACCCCATTTTTTAAAATTATTTTCTTTATAAGTACGTCCTCAAGCCAAATAGGCATGACAGGTCTAAAGCATTTTCTTGTGAGACACCCCATGTGTACACCATGCGTTGATACATAACCGTGAAAGAAAAGTCTCTATTTCAGAATCGGCGTCCAGAATTTAGTCATTTGGAGATAGGTATAGATACGTTGTTGGAATCTCGCCACTAAATACCCTTCAGATATAACCAATATATGAGATATGGGAAAGGCATTTCAAATGGCAAAATTAGGTGACATTTGGTACAACCTATTCCCCACCCCAACCCCCTTCTTCCCGGCCGTTGCGTCCCCACCCCCTCCTACCCGGTCCTGGCCCTTGCGGGAGTAAAGTCTTGTTAATGCAGACCGTTAGCTGATGCGAGTTTGAGACCCCTGCTATAGCGGAACATGACGAAGGCTCAGACGCCAACAATGTGGGCGCACAAAGCAGCCTGTGCATGTCCATCTCGCGTGACATGACCACTGGGAGCAGTGACGGAGCCACGGAAAACAAATGTCTTTTTAGGGATTCTATGTAACGAGACTCCGTGCAGTCCTTTCGTTTTAATGGAGGGCTAGAATATTCAAGATCGTTTCCCAGCTTTAGAGTTCTTGCGATGATAAGTTATAAATTTATTATATTACTTTAATTACTCTGATCACAGAATAACATTTGGGATATAAAATTATAAAGAATGCGAATAAAGCCCAGAATAGCCAGATGTTAACTATGAAAGCATCTGGTCTATATTCACTTTTAGCTCGCCCATTTCAGACGATTTAAATCAAGGAGCCCTATATTCAAGAAGCAAAAGAAGTTCAGTAGTCATCCAAGAAAAAACTCCAAATAGCCTGCCCCAGATAAAAGAAGTATTTTTTTCGAGATAAAATATGAAACACATACAGTGAAACCTCGGTGATACGAATCTCAGGGGACCACAAAAAATATTCGTATCATCCGAAATTCGTATCACCAGAAAGCATGGAAAATTAGCATGCGACAAAAGGAAGATGGCGCACATTTTCATTTCATGTTTTTCAGGGCCGCAGCAACGTCAGGAAAAACTCAGAATGATTGTCAGTTAGGTTTTTAGATGTCAGCAATCATACCAGCAATCGTAAATGTACGGCCCGTACGCGCATGTTTGATGAACCAGGTGCGTTGTGACCCGCGACAGCAGTAGCTCCTTCCAAATTTTAGAATGCTTTTTCGCATGAAAACGGAGTACTGCGGCGAAAGAAGCGCGTTGACGCGATAGATCAAGGCCGCAAAATATCAGAACCATGGTCCTATGTTATGATTTTGTTATCGCGGAGGTGTTGGGGTTGTGAGGCCTGACTCCTTTGCCGAGACTGTCCTCGCCTTCGGTCCTCGTCCACCTTTCATAAGATGTCTGATGCACGAAGCAGGCACGTGTAAACACAGTACAAAGACAGCAGCCCGCGTCGACGCGTTAGAAAAAAAAAAAGCGTGGCGCCAATGCCCTCTGTAATCTAAACGCGAAGGCACATTAGAGCCTCAAAGATTGGCGCACATAATTTCGGAGGCCGTGATGCGTCTCTGAAGGTTTATTCTGACCGTAAGAAAACTATTTTTATTACACCATGATTCTGACGATTTGGCGCTGCGGCGCGCATGCCCGCGCTTGCGTTCCCACGCTCGCACGTACTGGGTGCGTCTTCCGCGACAGCGCGGACAGCACCTCTCCGTACCTGGTAGCGTACGTTCGTATCAAACGTCGCGGGCTGAAAGTCGGTTCGCAGCAACCTTACTCCATTACATTGCAGGCCAATGGGACTTGGCCGGGACCAAAAAAAAATTCGTATCACCCCGAAATTCGCATGACCTGTGATCGTATCACCGAGGTTTCACTGTATGTATGCGCAACGTCTCTGGAACAAACTTAAAAGGACACTAAAGAGAAGAATAATTTTTCTATTATCAGTAAATTCCTCGTTTACCATTCCAAAATAAAAACGCTTGCCGGGACAAGAATCTTGGTAAGCTCGAAAATGCGGGTGGCGACGCCACCTTGAAATTCGCGCAGCAGAAGTCATCACCTCATATATTCTGACGGCGTCTACTGGGGCCTACGTAGATCCTAATTGGTAAAAATGAAATAGATTGACCTCTGAGTGGCCCATAGACTTTACATACCAAGTTTCAGAAAATATTAAACAGCCAGTGCCCCCCAAAATACGACGAACACAGTTTGAAATCCGTGACGCCACGCGCGGAGCTTTCAGCGCGAAATTCTAAAATGGAACTTCGACCTTGATTTTTTCCTGCGTTAATAACTTATGGTGGCGGTGAATGACTTTCGAGTACACATTATCAGTCTAAACCGATTCAGTGTTTCACTTTAGCATCCCTTTAAAAACTGAGAAAAGTCGAGGCCCGGCCCTAAGCCCGGAGCTTCAGGCCCGAACCCGGCCCGGGCCCTCCGTGAAACCTACTTTACCCGGCCCGGCCCGGCCCACGGGCCGGGCCGAACCTCATTTCAGGGTAGGCCCGAGCCCGTGCAGTGCTCTAAGAAGAATACGCTGGCCGCACTCGAGCAAGACGAAGCTGAACGTAGAAGGGGAACGCTGACCAAGCTGCAAGAATAAGTCGAGCGGAGGAGACAGACCTCGCAAGCTGGAAAAAAGAATACACGGAATGAAATAATGTTCTTAAAGTTTACTCGTCGCCATTTGTCGTGTCGCGGCCACGTCGGTCCCCCCGTCGTGCCTTTCTTCTTCTGCTACGCCGGTGCCGCTTTGCCGCGACACGACCATTCGGCAGAGGAAATTCTTCAAATTACTTTCTTCAGGGAAGTTGAAAGAAACCATCTTGACGACGAGGATTTTTGCACTAGACGTAGAAAGCTGTGAAGGCACCGAGAGTGACAGCGACGATGACCGATCAGATGCTAACTCACGAGGAGTGAGTTGCACTTCACTTCCCCTCAAGCGTTAATGTTTTGTCACGCTGGTAAGTCACTTTGATTGTATTTAATGTATAATATCCTTCAGCGAGGTCAAAATAAACGCAGTGTTTTTCTTGTGCATTGCATGTAGCGCAATTACTGTGGATGGAGCGCCGCATGTCACGAACACACTCGAGCTCGAACAGAGAATCGAAATGGTTAGAGCGATGAAACGTGGTCACGCTCACAATCCACACCTCCCGATCGGTTAACTTCTCCTGTACTTCAGCGGCACCTTCCGAACGGCATTGTACGTTGTTCGACGAATTTTCACGATGTCGAAGAATTCGACGTTGCGAAAAGCATACGTGTGTATTTTCGATATTCATGTTTCGATCGCGCTGATCAAACCTGCAACATCAGAGTGCAGTGAATTCTGCACGGCTAGAGTCTTAGCATCGCTGTGACCATAGGCATGCGCAGCGTTCCCCTTCAGGGGGGGCAACGCCTCGTCGCAGCGCCCCCTCTCCTATTAAGTCAATGTATGGGGCAGACATTGCGCCCCCCCTTCTTAGGTGACTAGGGGGGGGGGGGCACCGCCCCCCTGCCCCCCTCGTGCGCACCCCTGTGGCTCTGACAAAAGCGCTACAGAATGGGGTGTTAAGTGCTTGTGTTCCGTTGAACTCCCTGTTCCTGACTGCGCAAGTAATGACGGCGTAATATGTTTGCAAACCATCACCACGTTAAACATTCGCACCCGTGAAACAGCGATGACGCTACTGGCTAGTGGCCTACCACTGCGGCTAATCTGCCTGGCAGGCTCGGTACATACTACCTCAGAGTGGATGTATGGAAACAACTTTATTGATACCTCGGAGATCCGTTCAGTTCATACGGCAAGTGTAGTTCATGCAGTTTTCTGTAGCACGCACAAGATTTCGCAAAGCATCGTTCATGCACGGTAACGGCGCTGAAATATAACCTTTGAACCCACGGCAAATCGGTAGATCGCGAGCTTCCATGGTTTGGGCAAAGTATATTGGTCTCATATACATTTCAGTGCAGCTCATGAATTTATCCGGTGAAAGTGGCACGGGCCGTACGGTCCCATCTGTTCCTATGCTAACAGACAGGTTGACCCTCCTCCGGGCGCCATCTTGAGTCGTAGAACGCGCCACCTATAGTTCGTGTTCATTGCGAATTACAGAGGTGGCGAAAGGCGGGCTAGTTGGTACTAACTTAATATTTCAAAAACAGCGCATGTTGTAACCTTACCGTATTTTTCGCTCTTTCATCTATCTACTCATCTTAGTTTCGTCAATAAAAATTTCAGTTGGCAGTCAGCGCCCGTCCCTGTGTTACTTTCCTTCGTCCTGTCTTTGCGCTGTTTTTCAAGTCTGAAGCGAATTGTAGCACCTCCCGACTCCATTTAGCAGAAAGTTATCAATACTGATATGACTGAGTTCAAAAGGAGAACCATGGCTGTCCGCCGCGGTGGTGTAGCGGTTAGAGTGCTCGGCTGCTGACCCGAAGGTTGCGGGTTCAATCCCGGCTGCGGGGGGTC
Organism: Rhipicephalus appendiculatus; assembly: GCA_030522465.1. Lineage (NCBI taxonomy): Eukaryota > Metazoa > Arthropoda > Arachnida > Ixodida > Ixodidae > Rhipicephalus > Rhipicephalus appendiculatus. The sequence goes on from JALIZH010015120.1 coordinate 47,604, forward strand.
GATGGAGGCGAAATGCCAGAGGCCAGTGTGCTGTGCCATGTCAGCGCACGTTAAAGGACACCAGATGGTCAATATTTCCGAAGCCCTCCACTACGGCGTCTCTCATAAACATATCCTGGTTTTGGGACATAAAATCCCAGATATTTTTATTGGAACCATGGCTCACTCCATCAAGGGCATTAGCCGAATCAAGTTCAATTAAAGCAATCTGGTTACAGCTGTCTGAGACAGTAAAAAAATTTAACCAGCTTCGCTTCGCGGACAATGATGATACAGCTAAGCTGGTGACCTTCCCTTTGAGGCTATCGCATTTCTCTATTTTGCAAGTCTTTCAGTTATCTTGCATCACTGCTCTTTATAAACACTCTGTGTTAATCTCTAAGCTGGTAGTATAGACACCACGTTTTATAACCACAAAATATGACATGACAGTGGTGCGTCTGTGGTAACGCGCACGCCATTGATTAGGTTAACTGTTGTCTTAATTGTTCCTTTTTAGTGGAAGTTGCGTGCAGTGGTATTTACCCAATTTCTTTCGCACATACGCGTTTATGCTGATGATAGTTTTGTGATAGGCCATACAGATTTCTGTGGAATATACCCGTTTGTTGTTCTAACTGTTGCCTTCATATTTAGTGGACCATTGTTGAGTAGTAGACCTACGCAACGTCTGTGGCACATGTCCGTTCATGATACCCATCTGCGTTACCATGGATCCCGGGCATAAATCCTCGACTAAAAACAGCTTCGCTGCTAAAATTCAACGGGCGATTTATATATTTATCTCTATACTTATTCCTTTGATCTCGCGCAACCGATGTTCACCGTATAGCTCACAAATGACAATTTCCATTCTACTTGCTGGCATTTTAGGAAATACCTTTTAGGTAATATTAAGTAATAATATTGTTACACATCCACCTATCTCTCTTTGGCGACCCAATTAGTCACATTGTGAAATGAAGACAGCATGACTATTATAAAAAGTGGGCGCTAACATTTTAACTTCGAAAGAATAGTGAAAAACTTAAAACAGCATTTCGCATACATTTTCTTACAACTTATAAAACTAAGCTGTGAGACCATGAAGACCCAGTGTTTCTGAGCTTTTAGGTTATTTATTTACTACCAAAGCAATTTCTTCAAGATATATATCTGCTTTTAACCTTGAGTTATCTTTCTCCTTTAAACGAGGCAAAAGCTTTACAAGTTTGTGAACTGTATCACAATGCGCATTGCCTATTGGTGCAGAGGCTACTATTGGTGTTATAATGCCCCTCGACGGCTTCAAAATATAGCGCGTTTCATGAGTTAGTTCGGACTCTGTTTGAATTTAATTGAATTCCTTAGAAAATGCGTGTCTACTTTCATCACCGTAACTGCCTTTCTGAGGTTGCTCACGCTAGAATCGTTTCACACGAGATCGAATAAGTGCTCCTCTGTGGCGTTCCATGTCTAAGCATTGCAATGTAGGTTTGACAGAAAATAGTCGACTCTGTGCATACCCCACAGGCAACCGGCTTCAGGTGATGCTGTAGCACAAAGTCGTCTAATTATGCCTTTCGCGAAACCAGTAATTATTTAAGCCACACGCACTTAGTTAAGCTTTCGTGTGAAAGCTTAACTAAACGAATCTTCTATTGCGAGCCGTTCAGCCTCCCGTTTAAAGCTCTAAGCAAAAATCTTGTAACGAGTACGCGCGAGGAACAATTAATTGCATGATAAGCGCTATTAACGAAGCTATCGTGATGTGATACTCCGTTGTTCAATTCTAATAGGACCAAATTTTTATAGAACCTGCGACCTTCGAATTGAAGGCCGCAGGTTAGGTCCCTGCCAGCGGCAAGTTGTCTTTTAGTCCACTTAACTCTCTTCACATTCACTTTAAAATTACTAGCAATAACATTCCCTATACTGTCGTTGGCATCATTTTGTTCTAATTAATATTGTGTCTAACAAAGAAAAACGAGGCCTTAAATTTCCACTTCTTTCCTTCATTCTGGAAATGATGGAAAGATGAATATTGACGGCGACTCCCTTCTGCTCATCACTCATCGACGGATCGCTCAAAATATTTAAGTTCAGCGACATCGTAAATGTGCATATTTTTAACACGCCGAAGTCATTTTAGCCACTACTCCGGGTTCAAGAGGTATACCAAGGCACGGACGGAGTTGTGCGCGCCTGCTTTCTTCGATTCCAGGGAAGCAAAGTATACAAGAGGCCAGTGCAGGAGCTACGTGGTCTAGAACTAGACGTCCTCACATTTGCAGCATGTCGGGACTTAGCAGACGACGAGCATAATGAAGTTATAGTGGGCTGCTGTCGCCAGCTGGCGCCAAATGCGTGAACCTTTGTCATCATCATGTACTTTTTTGTGCTTGTTTTTCTTCATTAAATGCTTGATTGTGCGCCTCGCGGCTTCGTCCCAATAGCGTCGCTACCTTTAGAAGGCCAGCGTTCCGCAACAACCGGCCTATAGCTCTGATAAAAGTGTACAAGCCAATATTATGCTCTCATGACACTTAAAAAAACACGATGGAAACCAACGCACGTGCATTACATATCCCTGAAATCTTTCATTGAGGGAGCACATTAAAACGGTAAGCGTCTCAGTTGCGTCAAAGCAAAATTTAGTTACGTTTTTAGCGGCCAACTGAAAATCTAGCGAGAGATGACAAGAGATGATGAGAGGTGGCGGCCCCACAACACAATCCTAAGCGTGAAATCGGAAGCATGACCTTACATCACTGGGTGAGACGATGTGGTCGTAAGACCTTAAGAAACCCTTCCTATGAGTGATTTGCAAGTAAACACGTAATATGCACATGGCTTCATTATCCCAGGAGGCAGGTAAAAAATATTTTATCGGTGTAACGTGTTCTCCAAGTTTTTTCTTCGAACAACTGACGAAGCAGATGAACATCTATAATGCCACTTCAAGAGACTCTGTTTTGTATTGCCGAAGAGATCATGCGCAGCGGATGCACCCATCATTTGAAAGAGGCAACTTTCCCCTTGTTTCTTTTCAGGTGTGCATTGTCCCGGGAGACATTTCGGTCGAAGAGGATTGCGCCAACGTAGTAGAGACAACTGTGAAACACTTCGGAAAAATTAATATTCTCGTGAGTGCGAAGGGCATTACGGCACGCCTTCTGAAGGGTACACTTAGAAAAATATTTCGCATTGACTCAAAATATTTATGCGTATCGTAAATTCTAGATCCTCCATAAGAAGCTTTAAGCTACACATGCCCCATGTGTTCTGTTATTTACAAAACATGTGATTACTCACAAATGTAGAAGCAATGAGCAGTGCTTCCTCCTGTTGACAGCAAGGTACATTTCAAATATTTTTTCATCTCAAAAGCATATATGCCGAGAAATCATTCTGACATTATTCATTAATTTCTTATTAGAAAGCAGAACACTACAAAAAATCCGGCCGATCCCACGCAGTGTGGGAATGGATTTTTACGCAGCAGTGAACATGAAGCGGGCTGTGGCGGAAAGTTGAACTTTGCATTTCCAGCACAATCATTTCTTGTACCGGGGCTCATTTCGCTGCTGGACTTTGTAGGGTATCGGATCTATGTCAAGCTTCCGTAGTGCGTTTTTTTCCCCGTTAACAAAACAGTTCTTAATGAGAAAAAGAAAAAAAAAGGTTGATTGAACCTAGTGTTACAACGTGTTTGTGCAAATCAAGTAATCGCATTATGGGCGCTTACCACGCTCGTGTGGTGGTGCCCATAGGCGTGCGCAAGAGGGGGGCAGAGGGGGCGGCCGCCCCCCCCAAGATTACCTAAGAGGAGGGGGGCGCAAAGTCGGCCCTGTACATTGACTGAATAGGGGAGGGGGGGCGCTGCAACGATCCTTCGCAACCCCTGAAGGGGAACCCTGCGCACGCTTATGGTGGTGCCTAATAGGCAGTTAATTGCCTTACGTAATGTCGGTAGATAGGCAGGCAGGCAGGCAGGCAGGCAGGCAGGCAAGGCAAGGCAAGGCAAGGCAGGCAAGGCAGGCAAGGCAGGCAAGGCAGGCAAGGCAGGCAAGGCAGGCAGGCAGGCAGGCAGGCAGGTAGGTAGGTAGGTAGGTAGGTAAAAAATTGGGGGACCCTTAAGCTTCGCCTTTAAGAGTTGAACGCGATAGCGATATCCCGTCCCTACTGCGTACTTCAATCACTTAGTGCATACTATATAATGGGTAGTATGGTTTAAACCAGGAGAAATTATGCGCGGCAAATGTGGGAAATGTTTTCGAACTTGCTATGCACCCACTACGTGGTGTTAAGGGAATACGCGCAGTAAGGTGTGTGCAGTTTGTAATGGGTGGCTGGCTTTAAACTATGGAATCGTTATGATAGTCACATATTCTGACGCCCGATGGCAATTTACGCTTGTACCACGCAATATTCCTGGGATATTACATGTTATATTGCGACGCCTATATAAAGGACGCTTGCGTTTGCGAAGCACAGAAGTTATTTTCACAGCATTTCCAAGCAGAGGAACTTATTTTCACAGTATATCCAAGCAGAGGCATGGCTGTGTGGTAGAACATCTGCTTGCCACGCAGACGACCCGGGTTCGATCCTCACTCGGACCCGACAATTTTTATTTATTTTATTTGCATCTTTCTCGATTTTTCGGTCACGGACAAGATGATTTTTCGGTCACGGACAAGATGATGATTTTTCGCTCACAACCAACGACGCCGACGCCGGAATTTCTGCGAAACGAGCTCTTTAACGCTATCGCGTTAATAGGTAGGTAGGTAGGTAGGTAGGTAGGTTATCTGCATCGTTAGCATACTTGGCGATCTTAATGAAGTAGAGTTATATATGCAACTTGTCAGTCAATGTAAGTAGGTAAACTCGTGCTTGGCGCGTTCGTTCACCAGCGCTTTGAGCAGTGGCTAGTGTCAGCTAGCACCGCCGCGCCACGGGCGGCGCGTGAATTGAGGTGTCCGCGGTGGTCGCATATTGTAGCGCCCGAACTGACACGCGTAGATTGTAAAGAAGGCGTAGTTATGAGCATAAAACTAATGCCGTGTTTCAGAGGCTTTATGAAAAACTATTTCGTATTGTCGCGCATTCACTAACATTGTCAATATTAAATGCGAAGCATTTCCTAACGAACTGGAGGAACTTCGGCCGTTTCTATCTACGTATCTCTCTACCTATCTATCCACCTACACTCTAAGAAAAAAAAAAAACAAGGAGCGAGAAGGGAACAACGGGCTGCGTTTCTTCTTCAGAGCAGCGACTTTCTCCTTTGCGGGCACTTCACCCATCGCACCCTCTTGCGGCAAGCGCCAGCGGAGTAACGTTTCTCCTCAACCACGTGGTCTTGCGCGAGCGCGCCTGCGCACGCCGAGCCAGCCGAGCTACGTCGCGATTCCGTGCTGCGGAGAGCGGCGCTGCGCGCCGCCCCTCTGCGCTATATACGTGTGTTATATGTCGCACCCTTTCGTGGTCAGTCGGCAGTCTCGGACTATTAATCCAGCACTACCCGACATCGGCTAGTCGCGTGCGATTACTTGTACTTAGGATTGATGCGAGAAATGCAGGAGTGCGTTTATTCTTTTTCTTTATTGGTACAGTAACGTCTGTGCCAATATTTTTCTGTTTTTTGACTCAGCGCGTGCGATACTCCGTATACTTTCGTGTCCCGTGTTGTTTGTGTGTGTTTGCACACCACCTGTTGGTCAGGAATACAATAAGTCCTGCTTCACAAACGGTCTTGCTTTATTGAACACCTAAGACTCTACACAAATAATTGATTTTTTCGGCTTTAACGTACTTTGCAAGCACATGCGTTTTTTTTTTTTTTAGTTTTGCACGGCACTTATATCGCTCATCACTACAACAAGCAATATAAAGAAGCATCAAAGTTAGTTTTTTTCAACACTCTAGCAAACTTGATACCACTGCATAATACATGCGTGAAAGTACGATAATATATATTTGCTGGAGTTTTATGTGCCGCAACTACCATCTGATTATGAGGCAAGCCGTGGTGCGGGACTGCGGATGAATTTCGACAAACTGAGGTTCTTTAACGTGAACCCAAACCTAAGCACACGGGGGTTTGCATTTCGCACCCATCGAAATGCGGGCGCCATGGTCGGCAATCGAACGCGGGCCCTCCAGCATAGTCACGCGAAATCCAACGGCTCAGCTACCAAGGCAGGTGAAAGCACAAAGGGAAATGGACAGCAGTGTGTCACCGAGCGTTTATTTCCCAGACCGCGTTACAATCATCAGAAACGTTCAACTGCATCATTATTGCACATTTATGAAAAATAAGCCGATGACTTCTGTCAATTAAGCCAAAATTATCAATCGCATGCGTTTTGAATCACGCATGCAAGCACAAGAGTTAGGATGGAATTATGCACGCGTGCAGTTTGCCTATCTCGTTCAAAGGATTCTCCTTTGGTGTGCGAAACTCAACACAAAATGCACTTCTAGTGAAAGATGTGCACTATAGGTAATTACTAACACTAGCACTCACCTTTGTGAAAAGAGTATTCCAAATCCAAAGTATTAGTAACCACCACCCCAGCGATAACAACACAATTGTCGCACAATGACCGCAAGTTGACACGCCAGGCGAATACCGTGCAATGATGTTCCGTCCTGGACAGAAGAATTCCCTTTCCGAGGCCCGAAAATTCCCCATTTCCGGAATTTTTCCCCGCATACATCGCCAAAAATCCCCGCATATTTCCCTGCACAAAAAAAGTTTATATATATATATATATATATATATATATATATATATATATATATATATATATATATATATATATATATATATATATATATATATATATAGTGTTCGACGTGTTTCAGGCTCTTCCCATCGCTTTCTCATCTTTCCTGCCCAACTCAAAGCATCGCCACTGAGATCGGCTTTTAATACTACGAAGGAGCTACGTTAGAGCTCGCTTTAAGCGGTATGCGATGCGGAAGGAATGCTGTATATGCTCATGCACACGACCACTCCATAAGAAAAAAAAGTTTATTATTGTTGTTTGTTGTTGTTTTTTTGTTAATGAGTGACGTGGCGTACATTAATGTACCTAGCAGACGCTCTGTATCTATATGCACCACATTTTGGACAAAAAGCACGTCAACTTTTCAATAATAGTGACTAAATATTGTGAAATAAAACAAGCTTTTGTGGTGGTATTCACCATTTTATTGACTTGATTAGGAATGGTTCTGCAAACTACCGTAAAGAAAAAAATAAATAAATGTGAAGTTACTAGAATATATATTGACTGGGTTTTTAAAGACTATGGTTTTTAAAAACGAACCTTAGAGGCTGTGGTTTGGCGCGCTACATGCGCCAGAAACGATTGCGAGATGCGAAAGCCTCATGTCCACAGTCTTTTGATCGTTATAAAAAAACATTTCGCCGCCCCTCAAAATTCCCTGCAATATCGCGAAGATTCCCTTTTTCCCTTTCGTCCAAAATGACCGTCGAAAATTCTGAAAAAGGGAAAATTCCCTGCACGGAACATCACTGATACCGTGACGTATCTGTAGCAGAGTAGTATGTAGGTACAGCATACTAAAGTAATATAGAACACGTAGTATGAGTAGAGGTCCTTTCCATAATTCGCGTGGTGTAGCGCTAGTCCTTCAACTCATTTAATCGAGCTGCCGCCACACCAAGCGCCAGTGACGTCGCCTACGAACACCCTATGGTGCGAGGCCATCTTGTCTTGTTTCTCTCGCACGATCCGCGTTGTAACGTACGCATACACAACTGAAACGGCCGTTACCGCATCAGAAGCATTGTCATTGGAGGGCTAGCAGTTCAATGAATCCATGGCTCATCATCATACCTGTGGTGAACGCGTAAAAAAAAAATTACACCATCTCCCACTAAAGGGAACCATGTGTAGATGTGAAGCAGCGGGCGCTAACGCTTACACTGGCGGCGGCGTTGACGCTGGCGCTCATCGCAGTGTTGCGCAGGAGAGAAAACTGGGGAGGCGCAAAGCAGGCAGTGATGGAGCAGTGTTTCCTACTGGAACATGCCAATCGCTACTAATGGGCAATGAGAGACAGAAGACTCCGACTAAACACAGAGACCCGCACTCCGCTTTTAGTTAACGCGCACGCTGCGAATTCTTATTGTTCAACAACGCACAGGACAAATCTCCGACCGGCACCACCTTGGAGGTCAAGATCCATTGCCATATATACGGGATGGCCAGTGAACGGTTGTGCAGCGCGAGCAGTCGGTTTTTTCAACCAGGAAACTCGCTAGCAGACGCTGCCTGCGTCGGCGTCGCGAGGCGAGGCGAGAGAGGGGGGAGCGTAGGAGAGGAGAGAGAGGGGGTGACACGCATGCGCAGTGGGAGTGTGAACGCCGTGGGCAGGGATGCGTAGAGGAGAGAGGGGGGGGAGCGTAGGAGAGGAGAGAGAGGGGGGGACGCGCATGCGCAGGGGGAGTTAGACGCCGCGGGCAGGGATGGAGAGAGGGGGGGAGTGTAAGAGGGGAGAGAGGAAGGGAGGCGCATGCGCAGTGAGGGTGTGGTTGCCGCGGGGAGGGATGCCTAGAGGAGAGAGAGGGGGAGAGGAGGTTTTTTATTTTTATTTTTTTTAACTGTTTGCGCATGTGCAGTAAGGGTGGGCACGCGGCACACCACCACCACCACCACCACCGGATTAAGCTTCGCCATAAGATGCTTCACATCTAATAATACAACAGATGTTAACGCCAAACCACTCAAAGAAGTCGACGCGAAGAAGGCGACAGAACCTGGCCTGCACAGCCTTCATGCTGAGCCCTGCCTGAGTAACAATAAAAAATAAAGAAATCACACAGGGAAATTTTATCTGTGGCCGCTGTCGTGAGATGGCGCAACCTCCAAAATGTCGTCGGAATGGCATGCATGGTTTGACGTGGCCGTTTTCACGGGAACTTAATTAACTCTGTAATTATCACGTTCATATTATGCAGCTTCTCATTAACTTCGGAGCCTGGCTAAGGGATAGCTGCAGTATAGTTATATCTGCTTATCTTGTCGTGCAGCCATGAAGTATAAAAGAGTTGACCAAAAATTATGTGGTACTAGTGCCACCACGGTTGGTCGTAATTCAGTGACTATATAGGCGTCCGCACTTCGTATTTAGGTATGCATGAATTGAGTATTGAATTCATTTAGTGTGTGTGCACTATGTGTCTCGCAGACCTAGCGAACGTGTACGTACTAATAATTGTGTATGTAGGCCTAAATGCGTTGCATCAGCCTTCCGGTGTCCTTGCGTAATCCATGAATGCGCCCGACTCGCCAAAAGGTAATTCTGTAGTATCAACGTGCGTCGCCTCAGGCATCAACGTTTTTTTTTAGTATTGTTGAATCCCTCCAGATGGCGCCAGCTACCCCCTACTTCACAGCTGTGGCGCTTTCACAGCTGCACTTGCTTATACATTGTTGAACATCTATGTATCGAAACCATGCACTGCTGCGCCGGAATTGTTCTTCTGCGATCGAATGTACGTTCTGGAGGCACATCTCGGAACCTATTGCCTCGTAAACGCGTGGATAACGTCCTTACACTGTGTGATTCTTCGAGAAATAAAGACAGCAAGAATAGCATGCAGTCTCCGGGTGAGAACTCCTTTGCACTATCCGTCTGTTCCAAAGTAAACGCGGTATCGCTGGCCGAGCGAAACGTACAAGTTCCGTCGTTTCATTTCGCGAGGTTTTCATCACTGCAGGTTTGTCTGCTTGATTTTATTGTCATATCGTTCGATATTAAGCTCAGCGGGATCGTTTTTTGTGATTACCAGTGCTGCATACTCCTGATCAGTCGAGAATCGGTGAACTAGCTAAGCCTAATTCTATTGCTCGCTGCGCTATTCTGGTGTCAGCCATCTTGATTTTGACGGGGGGAAGGAAAGTTTCTCCGTGGCAAAAGGTTGAAACGTTACCCCATTTAAATACGAACATTGGGGACATCGCCGTTTCTCCCTTAAAGGGACACTAAAGGGCAAAACGATTTTTCGCGCATTAGTCAAGTACAATTTCACAATTCCGTAAACACCACTCTTACCGCGACACGACGCTTGGTAAGCGAGAAAACACGCGAAAAGAAAATGCGGGTGGAGACGCCACCTTGAGATTCCCGCACCAAACACCGTGACGTCATAGATTCTGAAGGCGTCTACTGAGTCCTACGTAGCTTCTAATCGACAAAAATGGGGTGCGTTGTCATCTGTGGGTGCCATAGACCTAGCATACGAAGTTTCAGAAAATTTAATCGAGCCAATGTCGCGAAAATACGAAAAAAAAAACATGGCTGACCCCTCCGTCATAGGAATCAGTATAACACGAAAGTGAAACGCGTCTTCGCAGAAGTAGTGCTTATTGTGTAGCGATATATGAGAGCTTGTGCAATGTCTATAGGTGTTTGACAGCTATAGCACCGTTTGACGAGGACACACCCACGCTGACGCCTAGTGGCAAATCTCCATCGCGACGACTAACGCCCATAGTCATGAATTAACCGTTGTTGTAGCTGAAGTTGTCGACATGTTATACCTGGACACAGCGTATCGTGAATCTAGCGCAAAGACACCAACAAGCACGTAATGAACGCTGGCACTCGATATGCGCGTCGTCAAAGAGAAGTGGTACGGTGTGCGCTCCTGAGTAATAGGGTAACCTACTCCTGCGCTCATGCATAGACTACCACGCTGCGCTTCAGTAAAGCGGGAGGCAGAGGTTCGTAGCTTGAGCCGCGAGCGCGCGCAGGCGTTCAACGTCCTGCTGGCCTCTGTCTCGCTCCACCAAGGCACGACATTCGCCCGTCGACATCGCTGCCTAGCGGCCGCGCTCACTGCAGCAGTTTCATTCGTCGGTGCTATCGCACCCTAAGTAGCCGTCGGCGAAACAACGTTGGTGCATGTGGAAGACGCACTACTCCGACAAAGAGCCGTCACACGCTAACACGAAGCTAAAGGCAAGAGCATAACTAGATCGGCGACTCTCCGATGCTAGCGCGACCAATGTTTTTCACTGCTATCGGGACGCAGTTAAAGCATGGCCTCCGAGATTGTGCGCCGCGCTATCGGCGCTAGTATTACTAGTATGGTAAGTGTCATGCCACATTACTTCTCTTCCCCGCTCACAGACGGCGACACTGACCCGCCACGCCAACAGAGAGCACCGTGCGAGAGAGAATGCGTGAGAGATATAAGGCGCGTTGGCAGGTTTACTCTCCAGCAGGCGCTGCGCCGTGCTCCCGACCGGGCTGCAGAAATTAGGCGCCTTTTCCTTCTTCGAACCACAACCACCACCACCACTCTCCAGCTGCGTTGGCGGCTTAGTCGGTAAGAAACCGGGCGCCTTTCGTCGCGGGCCAAGAGTTAGAGGTTCGATTCCTGGCGGGGGAAGATTTTAAAAAATAATTTTTCTTTCTCATTTGGTAACGGTAATGATATCAACGTCATATCCGTAACGAATATACTTGGTGGACCCCGGCATAAAACACTTTCGTGTTAAAATACATTTGGAATTTCTGACGTCACGCGTGCAGATAACGGCACCAAATTTAAAAACAAAACTTCAACCTCGATTTTCTCCGCGAATAATGAACTTATGATAGTGAAACATATGACATTAGAGTTCTCAGAGTGCAGTTTGTCAATCTAAACGAAGTCATTGTTTCGCTTTAGTGTCCCTTTAATGGAGCAAGGGTCACTCCATTTTTTTGGGGGGGGAGTATATCTATCTAGCCGCTTACGTCTGGGCCCTCTCGTGGTCGTCTCCTTTGCTTGACACTCACCAAAATTTGCATGGAAGGGCATTAGTGTATGACGAACACGATGAAGAGGTGAATACATGCATAGCGCGAGATACTTCTCGCGTACGTCATGAAACCCTTTCCTGCAGTCACGTGTGGCACATACCCGCATATACGGCCCAATGAATGCTGGTATGAGCCACAAGTGATTGACAGTTTCTATCAAACCGGGAAAGGTGATAACTAGAGACCGGATTTTAGGCAAATGCCTATTTTGTTCCTTGCGTTCCTATCGTGCCACTTTGATATATGAGCACGAATTAGGGGTTAAGGAGGGCTTTTATAGTGTTTTTATAGTGCCTATAAATGCCTATTTTTGGGGTTTGTGCCTAAATCTCTAGAAGTGCCTATAAATGCCTATTTTCAAAAACGGCGCCCATATGAGCACTATTTAAACTCAAATTTTGCTTTCGAGTACAGTTTGAGACAGTAATTCATGTTACCGGGCAAAAATGACGTTTCGGAACTCTATGGGGTGCCACAACCTAGTTCCCTAGTTCAACAAACTTCCGGTAAGCAGCCGCTAGCAGCAGTGAAATGGGACGCGCCGGCCATTTTACCCCACCGGAATGACATGGCGCGAGCGGTTGGAGCAGGGGGGAGGAGGAGGAGAGGAATATGCGATATTTCTGCAATCCTAAATGGGAGCACGTCCCAGTGTATACAGTGCAATGGGGAGAGGAAAAAATATAAGGTGGCAAGAGGAGAGGAGAAAATAGGAGAGTGGCGTCCGTAGCCGAGGACGTGGCGGGCGGCTTTTACAGCCAGTTTTCCAGTCCAGTGTTCCCAAGGAATTTAAGCACCTCCTTGAAGACCTCGGTGTGGTGGGGGCAGAAAACAGGAGGTGCCTCTGTGCAGCAGCAGGAAGATGGAGAACGAATGCGAAACCATGCATGGAGTGCCGTCAGGGGAATATAGAGTGCAGGCAAAAAAAATCAGATGTGCACTTGGCTTTTGTTTCGTTTGTAATTTACTTCTTAAAGGGCGCTTCACCAGGTCACATAAGAAATTTTAGTTAGACACTGAAGTTGTTACGTGCCCAATGAAGAGCTTTGTACCGCAAGAACTTTTTAATTTGTTCATTACGAGCCGCGAAAGCATGATGCTGATACGTGAGCTTGAAACCTTTGCCACTCGCAAGCCAAATTTCTTCCCTGCCCTCATCGGTATCGGAGCAACTCGGAGACGGAAGAACACACGACGCAGACGCATCAACACGTCATGCGCACGCAAGGTTACACTGTGTGCGCATGATATGCCCAAGCCAGGTCGTTCACACAAGCGGTGTTGTATCGTTTCGGCGTTCTATCTAGTGTACTGTCTGTTTCTGTGGGATGGATCCCTTTATGCGCTTGGAGAGGCTGGCATGGATGACGTATTCTTACCACGACACAGCGCGTCGCACCGCTGGAACTGCTTAAGAGACGATGCATCAAGAACACGCCAAGCGTTGTCAGGGCTGGCGCCGGCTCGACGCGGCAACGGCGAAAACACGGACGCAAACGAAATGGAAGCAGCTTAGTCTCGCATCGCGCTCGATTCGAAGTAAAAAAAAATAAAAATAAAAACGCACACAGATTCCATTTGTATGTTTTAATATTTCTACAACATTCATTCTTCTATTCAAGCATCAGATTGCACAACTTACACATGTCGCCTCGAATAATCCTCGCAGTGTCACGTACTACTCTGACGTACGCAGGACCATTCCTTGTTGTACATCACCTCCTCCATATTGGTGCGCGCGCCCGTGAAATCAAGGGCAAGCGGCATTTAGTCTGACAATTCACCTCTTTCCGGGGCGCGTATACATATAGCGTTGCAAATTTTGGCAGACGTGATCATTAGCGCCCAGTGCATGCATTACACTTGTCAGCTCTAAATGCTCAAACTTGTTAAGGGGCCCTTTAATGTGTTCACAGACAGAGGATAAATTGACCCTGCGCGATTAGACCCGGCCAATACGAGGTTAAAAGACCCTTCTTGTCTTTTAGCGGTCTGGCTATTGGCTCCTGGGCTGCCCTTCTCAGCCATGCCGAAAAGAAAGAGACTCAGGAGCGTGTTTATTCGACGGCGGACACTTGGACAATAAAAGAAGAGACCATGTTCTGGAAACCATCCCGAAAAACGGACAACAGCATGGCTATGTTAAACCATTGACGCCTTTGTGGCATCATAAACTATAACATTTGCTTTCTTTCCTGTCGTAGACACAGGTCGCACACGTCTTTCTTCAAAAATTTGAGTTTTTGTAAATATTTATTGTGCCTATATTTACAATTTTGGGTGCCTAAAACTGTGTTTTGCCTGCCTATTTTTGGCGCCTAAAACGCGATTTTATAGTGCCTAAAAGTCCGGCCTCTAGTGATAACACACTTGAAAAGCTTTACGCGATCGCGTTATGGCGCTTGTATTGCAGGCGGGTCAGGCGTCGGCAGCGTTGTGGGTGAGAGCAAAATAGGAGGAGCGGAAAGATAGAAAATTGCGGTGAGAGCCGGAATGGAACCCAGGAATTGTGCGTGATAGTCAAGTATTCTACCACAGAGCTGCGCCAGTGTTTCAAACTGCTCATGAAAACGATCCTATAATTTCCTGATATCGTGGAAGCGTTAATTGTGGTTGCAGTGTTCGCTATCACCTGTTGTAACAACGTCAGGAACATTACGTACGAACTCGTTCGCTATCGGCTTTTGTAACAATGCAAGAAACGCTACATACTAACTCCTATGACTTAACCATTGCCCAACCCGGAGGAATGCGATGGAAATGGTTTCTGATTATACGCACATCATCGCACAACAACGTGCATTTCATTTCGAGGGGGAGGATCTTATGAGGCCCTTCTCTTCCACCTCCAAATTGCTGCTTCCTCAAACAGGCTCATTTCTCAAATAGGTATAAGACCTTCAGCAAGTGGTTCCTCCCCCTGCAAAAAATATTCCTCGCTACAGGCCTGCCCAGCACATACACACAACTACTCAAAATGCGCAAAGAAGTCGGCCCAACTCGCAACGCTTGACTCAAAGCCATAAAAAATGCTACATACGCCACTACTTGCCTACTGCTTCGCATGACATCCACTCCTAAAATGAGTGCGATCTGCCCAATTTTTTCTTATTTCAGCTCGTGAAAACCGACTACGGTACAAACCCTCTCTTCTTTCTATTTCTTTCTTTCATTCTTTTTTTTTCGCCTGTACGTTACTCATCGAGGGTAGCAAAAGCCCACGTGGACCTCGTCAAGCTCTCTGCCTTTAGGGAAATAATATGAACAGCCACCATGACGTCAAATACGTTAGCTCTGTTTTCACTGGAACCGTGAAAAATGAAGCCTGCCTGTCTAAGAGCACAGTAACGAAAAGGCAGAGACGAGACCCGGACCTGGACGTCTGGGTACATTGAAGGTAACGAAGCAACTGAGTGAGCCAGCGCCCATGGCTGATGATCCTGCTCTGCGCCCTTTGTTTTCTTTCATTTGCCACAAGAACATCATTAAAATTATCTACTAGTAGAGCACAATTAAAATTGGTGAAAACGAGCCTAATGACTCAGTCGTAATTACTTTAAACCGAGCGAGCACCAAATCCAGCGTCGCCGTAACACTTTTGGGGGTTAATTTCTATGATCAGGCGCTATTTTCATTCCAGGTAAACAGCGCGGCATTATTTATGGAAGGGACCACGGAAAGTTCAACGCTTGATCAATTTGACAGTGTTTGGAATGTGAACGTTCGAGGTACACTCTGTATGATGCGGAATGCCCTGCCTCATTTGCGTCACAGCAAAGGTACGTAGCATTCAACATCTCTCAGCATCCGTCGGGTCTTTGCATGGCGGTGCCGCTGTGTTGTGCGGCATAGCAGACTGCAAGGACACGCACGCACACACACACAGGTATGAGCACATGAGTGGCAGGGGGGGGGGGGGGGAGGGGAGGCATTGCCCCTAATAATATTAAGTAGGCGCCAGGCCTACCTCATACCATCAGTCAGTCTGTTCTGTCTCAATAGTCGGCAAAATCCACGAAACAGAAGGAGAAAAAAATGCACTGCTTGCCAGACCTTAATGGCACCCTCGTATAAATCTGCTGAGTTAAATCGCCAAAATATGGATGCGAGAAATAGCTTGGCATTTTAAGTCCACGGACGCGGAACGGATTGCACAAAACCGTGACGTGGGGTCACGTGACGCGCCATCCGCCGTGGAAAAGACGGATTTGATCCGTCGTGTGGATATACGCAAAAGAACACCAGGTAGTCCAACTTTCGGGAGCCCTCCACTACGGCGTCCCTCATAATAATATTGCGGTTTTGGGGGTTAACCGGGGTACTGACACAAAATCTGGCAGCCGAGATAGCCTGAGGGGTTCGATTCCCGTGAATATGCGTATATCATCTGCAAAATATCAACTGCGAGCATATAGCTTGCAAGGTATTTTAAATGAATTTTGAAGTTTTCGAGCACGATCGACCACCGCCCCCTCAGAGGGGACCCATGGGGAAACCCCTACTTCCCTCACGTCACCCCGCTGAGGTCAATACAACAAGCTATGATGACGCCATAGCCACCATTTTTCTTTTTGCCGCGTTTGCTCCAGCAGACTATTACGCGGCGGCTGCTGGCGAGTCCGTGGTCGCGGCGCACGTGTTGAAAGTTTTGTGTTTGGCGACACTGCTGTCCCGTTTCCTGTTCAACGGATTTCTTGATGTTTATCGTGCGGAAGTGCGTCACAGTTTTGTGTGCTGAAGTGGTCGAGCGTTCCACCCGCTAGGTGGTCATAGTCGCACCCGGCGACTTGTCGTTTTGGAAGCTCTCTCAAACCGAAATTGAGACTGATCGGTAATGAGGAGCTTATAATTAATTATCTGTCGCGTGCGGCACCACATGGTGTGCTGTGTTATGACTAACAGGCCCCCCAGCAACACATTGCAGCAAAAAAAAAAAAAGCGTGAGACCAAAATTTTTGTGTCAGTGCCCCATTAAACCCTAGATATTATTATTATTAAGGTTCGTGTTCGCATTTTCTATACTGAATACGGCATGTCTCTGGAAGACAGCATGTTGCGTGCCCTTTCTATTGTGAAGCATTCCTTATATACGCTTCTCTATCATTTCAATAGCTTTCATATTTTTACAGGCACCATTGTCAATGTTTCCAGCATGGCATCAACCGTGACGGTGAGCACTATTATGTTCACGCAATCCCTACGAGTAGGGAGCCTACATGACCGGCCGTTTTAGGGCGATGTCAGCCTTTGACCCACTACATGCCGCCAACACACCGCCGCCCGTCAAAACACAATGTTGCCAGACAGCGGCGCCGCGCTATCGTGCCATCTTGGTGCCCGCACTGCGTCTACGCCCGGCTGTGTTTAATCATCGACAATACGGCGCCGAACGTAGCGATAGCGTGTTAAACGCTGCCGGCGAAGCCTGAGAATGCCTGATTGCTGCGTACCGCTGTGCACTAACCACAACAGAAAGGGCTTGCGAATGTTCCGCTTCCAGCGAGCCCGGGCCGACGGCTACTCTGGCTCGCTCAAATACTAAATCGAGACGGCTGGGAGCCCACCAGTGCGTCTCGTATTTGCTCTGTGAGTACTGCGCATTTTGTTCACTGTTTTTTTGCTGCAGGACATGTTATGTGTATTTCACGATGTTCGCGAATGCATAGATAACCGAAGTTGTCGTTGCTGCGTTCACGCATTGCGAGTAGGCAGCCTACATACGGGAAGCGTCTGCGCGTCCACACGGAGACGCGCTCGCTGGCCGTGAGCTGTTGCCTCCCTTGCGTGAGCTCGCGTTAGCGTCGCTCAGCGTTACGTCGCAAGAGCTCAGGGGAGCGGCGGTTGGGACCAAAATGGCGGCGCACAGAAAAGTATGCTAGATTTGGTGGAAGCTGGCAACAGCGTGCCCCATTACCCGCTGGTTTTGGCTGAGTTTCTTGAAGGCACTTTTTCAAGATCTCTCCACCCTAAAACGGCCGGTCATCTAGGCTCCCTACCTACGAGCGTCAGTCAGCGCCACTCATAGCCATGACGGCGAGTGTGAAACACTCTTTTTCTGCCTGTTGGCGTCAAGTAGCACGTGAGCCTTTATCGAGCGCAATAAGCCCTGGCATCAACTCTGTCGGAACGAGACCCTCGCTATGAATGAATGAAGGAAGGGAATTTTTGAAGGTTCGCTTCTTTCTTTGACATACCAAAACCAGGAGATAACGAAGCCCGTGAAGGTACAGGGCACGTTACTTGTACTGTTTTAAATGTAGTGCAATATTTGTGATATAGATGCGAAGCAAGCAAAGTGGACGAAAAGACAACTTGCCGCCAGCAGGGACCGATCCTCTGACCTTAGGATTACACGCCTGATGCTCTTACCAACTGAGCTACAGCAGCGGCCGTACCCCTATCCACTTATCGGTTATTTATGTGCATGCGAACCCGCTCTTAGGCATGACGGCGAGTGTGGAACGCTTTATTTTCGGCGCCAGATGGCGTCACGTAGCACGCGAACCTTTATCAAGCTGACAGCTGACCAGTAAACCCTCGCACACTACACGAAGGCATCTGACCTGCGGAATGAGACCTTCGCTATGAATGAATGAAGGAAGGGAATTTCCGAAGGCTTGTTCCTTTTTTCTTTTGTTAAAATACGCCAGTGCAGAGACATCATAGCTGTTAATTAAATAACTGCGGTAATGTTTTGTCCGCCTACCCGCGTCGTTATTTCTGGCTGACACGCGCCTCATCCACGACGCTTCATCATTTTTCTCCTTCTCTATTCGGCCTCTGGTTCGCGTCACTTCACACGCAAGTACTTCACGACGCCGATTTGACGGACGGGCATGTACGCCTCCGAGTATATGAAAACGTGTGATGGTCCATGAACTACGTTGTTTTCGCGACCTCGTTCCCATGTTGTAATGCCAACATTAGAACGAGATGCGCCTGAGATCTGTCGTCAAGCACCATCAAGTTGGTAAGATATGAATATGCATGGAGCGCAGCAGTATTCTTGAACTCACGCCTTTTTTTTTTTTTTTTTTGTATGCTCACTTGTTTCTATGTGCCTATCTTGTCATCCCTTTATCCCCTTCCCCCCCCAGCGTAGGATAGGAAACCAGACTCACTTCTGGTTGGCATTCCTGCCTTTCCTTCTTCTCCCTCCTCCACCTACTTCGATTATTGAAAATGGCAGGTGCCACTGCATTTTTTCAGGTGCGCAACCTCACTCCCTACAGCATAACGAAAGCCGCCCTGGACAAACTGACAAGAAGCGCGGCGTTTGGTAAGTTTTGTCCAGTGTCCTTTTTACAGCCTATACTGCTGGTAAAATCTGAAAGAGAGGTTGCAGTAACGCCAGCGACACACACGTAATGCCTTGCTACATGGCCCCATAGTACGACACAGCTGTGCACAGCAACCGAATGCCTGTCTGCAGTGCTTATTCTTCTCGGTAGCCAAGAGAGAATGCGCCATTATGTGGCTGTTAAGGCAAAAGCATTAGGTGCCTCATCAAACGCGAAAAGTGGCCGTCGGCGTCGGCGTCCCGCGGCTTCTGGGACAGCACGAGTGATGCAAAATATCATCGCGAGATGACGTCCCCGCATAATGTCCTCAAGTTGTTACATACCGCCAACATTTCTGGTGTCACTGTGACGTCACACCAAATGATGACGTAATCACACGACAAGATAACTTGGTCAAAAATGGGCCGATCACGGAGGCAGTGCGAAACCACGCTGGCGGCCGAAAGATTCCACAAGGTGGCGGGACAGGATCAAAACATCGACT
>JALIZH010015121.1:0-44706 GCA_030522465.1 Rhipicephalus appendiculatus
TAAAAAAAAAAAATCACCGCCCAAGCACTCCTTACAAATGGTTAACCAGCGAAGCTGAAATGTGCGGCCCCAGTGTTTAGCAGTGGGTTCAACCCGACGCTGCACTGAAGCCTTCCACAATTATCGTTGCCAGGTTGTGGTCGAACTACAGACGGTCACAGACGTCGCGGCCGAAGCCAAAGAGCCGCTGGAGAAACTCTCGCCCAAAGCGGGCGTTCGCCCCGGCGAACGCGCTCCCGCAATCACGTCGACGCTGTTCTGCCCGCAACGCCGTTTCTTCGGCGCGCCGTGGCTGCAAGCGTTTGACCTTGCAAGCGTCGTACCCAAGCTCGCGGGCCAATGGCGCGCGAGCTTGGGTACGACGCTCAGAACGACGTAACTGATAGCACAGTCAATGGAGACCGCTCGTGACACAGATGCCGAGCGGTTTTTCGTTTCTCCTATCCATATACAGCTTTCGCTGTAAAACCCCAAACAAGTGCGTAATAAAGCTGTCACCATCTATGTCATCTACACGTTTTGTATAAATAAGGTAGTTCCGGGTGCTGCTACCACTTTCAACTCTGGGAAACACTGTAACATCACGGCGAGAGAGCCGTGATGTGCTTGTGTTTCTGCACGACCATTTCTTTCGGCAGCAGTCACTCACCGCGTTGTGCGCTAGCGGATATCGTTTCTTTGTTCTTTCGTAATCCTTTCAGGCGCCACCTATGAAAAGCTTTCTGTAAATGTGTCAGATTGATACAACGTTATTTCAAAGCACTCAATGTTCTGTTACAACAAAAATAATGTCATAATATGTTAATTTATGCGCGTTATTGTGAATAATCCCAATTAAGTTGTAATTAAATATCTTTTTATTATGAAGCCATTCATGCTCCGTTTCGGCCTAAATAGAATGTAATCTCAGTGTAGAAATGCAGTGCAAATTCATTTTTGGTTATGTGCATTTTGAGCAAAGAAAAATTGTACTTTTCATATGGCTCGCAGGAAGCGGCTCGTCGAACGGCTCGTCGAATGTGGAACGACTGTCGAACCTTCACCAAAAAAGATGGTATGTAACAGTACACTTCAAAATGAAGTTAAATGAAGACGAATATATTATACAGGAGGTTCAATTGATCCACAGCTTGATATATCTTGCTCTTCCTTAGACCCTAGTTGAAACAAATGACAAAATGAAGCGGTGTACACAATTGTGTACATAGCGCCTCAAAGGGTTAAACTTTCAATTATATCCTTTGTATTCGATATTCGATATTTTTGGCCATTATTGGGCATTATTAGATTCGTATTCCATTATAGATGAAATTTTAGTGTTCGCACATTCCTGGTTAGTTGTCTCACTCACGCGACACGTCACGCTGCTCTCATATGATAGCCATTCAAAGCTTGCACCATCTCTTGGCCACGCACGTTCTTCGGAAATTATTAGTGCATCATCGTTACAGTAAAAGCAGAGGTTTAGTGATTTGGCGCTTGAAAACAATACTTCGGATTAAAAGAAAGCATCTCGTGGAACATGTTGCAGCAGGAAATACAAATGTTTAACATTTGTATTACGTTGCATTGTGTTGGTTATGCACAAGTCAATGGCAATGCGACCGGTTGATTGGGATTGGGGAAATTAAGCGGTTAAGATCGAGCAAATACTATGCGATGTGTTTCTTAAAAGTTTGTTATTGAGACCTCGATAATCCTAAAAGGATGACGTAATGAGTTTGGTTATAATAGATAAAACACTGGGCTCCCTAAAGGCGACCACGTGCATAGCGATCCCCATTACTGCCCTTAGTAAAGGCAATGAGTTTACGTTTTCACGAGTGAAGACCATCACAAACATATCATTGAGAAGTTGAGGTCATTGTGAATCGGGATATCAGTCGAACTAATGTACGTCAGCACGAGTTACCTCATATACTAGTCGCCAGTATCGACGAGGACTATTTGTTAACAAGGATGACAAGTAAGGAGAACAAAAAAAAGTCGAGTGGAATTTAGCAGCGCTTGATATTTCTTGTCGCGTCATGCATTTCGCATGTGTACTCACTAGACCATTCCGTTTCATCTCTCTACAGATTTTTTTTTCTTTTTGTTATTTGGTAACCGAAGTTGGTTGGTAAACCAAGGATAGCTATTTTTGCAGGTAATGGATAACATGCGAATCAACATGTCGATTAGAAGAGTGAGGTTAGATTTAAAGTTGGTTACAGTCCTGCTTAATAAAGCGCGTGTGAAAATTATGCAAAAATTGATCTTTGAAAGCCTTAATTAAGTTGTCATTTCATCAAAATTGGCTCTGGTGTAACGCATTATTTTTTTTCGTGGTCTTTTTTTGCTCGCAAAAAAGTTCAAACATCCGTAATAATGTCATGGTGAGAGATGCCGGGTTCATGAGTTATGTGAGACCAATATCAGGATTACCACTAAAAATTAGGTCTACGATATTGGCAGAAATTTCCGTGGACCGTGTTGATAAATTTGCTGAGGTAATGAACAGTCAGGACAAGTGTGGAGAAAAGAATATGCCGCTGCATCCGCGGCTTACACTTAGAGCCTTGACCACTCAATGTTTGTAATATGAACTCCCTAAATATAAGAATTGTCGAATTTGGAAAAAGTGCTCAGACGTCGCTCTGCACTCGATAGTAATCATAAGTAAATACACCAGACTTCCCAGACGGATGGTGAAAACGACAATAATCACACGAAAAGCAGCATTCTCCTATGAAATACAAACATATTCTAGAAAAGAATTGATAATGATTGGCGCAGCATTGAATTCTTCATATGTCGCGATGAGCATGCCGCCCCCTTTTCGCTGTTCTCTATGAGCGAAAAAATTTGAACCAGGATGCACCCGCGAGGATATTTATGCGAGAATAGTATCATTGAGTCACATCTTGGTAAGTAACAGTAATGAAGCCTGACGGTAATCCATGAGCAATGAGAGTGCAATATCAACACGTGCCCGGCATTTATGTATTAGAAAGAGCATTTATTATCGGTATTACAGTGACATTATGCTGGCAAGGTGGCAGATGAGCCGAAGTTTAATGATACGGAAGTAGGTAAGCCATCTCTAGACCAGGAGACAAGGACTGCGTGGCTTTCATGCGCGTTATACACGTAAGCATCATTTTCTAAAAACAGTTGGTCAAAAGCAAGACCAACTCGGACCCCGTCTTTCTTCACAGTTCGCGAGAACTGAAGGTGCTTCTGACGCTTCTCACTAACGGCTTCTTAGTAATCTTGTGAAATCCCTAAACTGGTGCCTCTAAACTTATAGCCACGGCTCCAAACATGTTCAACTTCCTCTTCACTGAACAATTCTACCTTAACAGGCCACTTCTGCTCAGGCGAAAAGCAGCCCACAAGATGCGGTCTCCAAACTAACGTCACAGCAGACAGACAGACGAAGAACTTTATTGAAGTCCTGAGGGACTAGCCGGGAAGGACACGCTGGGGCCCTCGGCTCGCCGCTGGCTGCTCCCATGTCGCAATCGGGAGGCCATGCCTCTCCGCTCTTTCACGGGCCCTCTGTACGGCCGTTGACTGGACAGCAATTCCAAGTTTTTCGGTTCAAAAATCATTCACGCGCCCTGTGACTCTTCGCAAGTTTGAGACTTCTTTGACCATGTGATGCCGTAAAATAGTACACTGGACCGCCTGGAATAATTTTAAAGATCGAATATTTTTGCTTAAAAACCTACAAGACTCTTTCACTATTCGCGATGGACTGAGTGGATTGGTTGGCTGGTATTTTCTGCTCAGAATCAAGGACACGCTCTGTCAGTTTTTCCATATCTGCGTTTAAGTCTGCGTGCATTTGAAACTGCTGGTAGACATATTCGTGAAGCATGGCGTTACTATCGTCAATACGCAAGGTAGTGCCAGCGACAAGTTATAACTTTTCCTCTTGAGCCTTCGTCAATGGCCCCGGGTTAGATTCAACATCACCACACAGAACTTGCAGATTTCGCAGCAAGGATTATTGTTCTACCTAAAACGTTCAGCGGTTCCTTCTCAAATGCCATACACGAAGTCTTTTCATTAAGTAAGGAGACACCAAAAAAAAACATGGCTGATCCCTCTGTCAAAGGAATCGGTATAACACGAAAGTGCAACGTGTCTTCACATAGGTAGTTGAGCGATTATTGTGCATTGTTTCACAATAAGGGCGAAGGAATGAATGCTACAGCAACAAATGGAAAAGTCACGCGAAGAACGGCAAGCGGCTTGAAACTTGCTGCGTGCCCTTCAAGCTGAAAGGAGGCACGAAATGAGCATACACAGGACGAGCACGGACTAACTGTCACAGCTCGACACCTAAAGCACGCAGCTCTAACACAAAGAAAGGCGCACGAAACGACCGCACAAGTATGCACAAGACGAGCGCGAACAACTGCCACAATCGTTAGTTCGTGTGTGAGAAGCGTGCTCCTTTCGTAAACGCGGCCGCTGCGGTGAGCGAAGAGACCTTCGCGCACCTTTAACCACTGTAACTTCATAGCAAACTTTTTGTGGAAGCACAAGACGTAAGCGCCCCAATGCCCCGATCAGGAGATAAGCGCGCGCGCACTAGCGGCCACGCCCCGTGGAGGCGCGCGCTCACCGCAGCGAGAGGCACGGCGACCTTTAGAGCGCGCACTCCGTGCCACCTTCGCGCCATCTCGCTACTGATGACGAAAACGCGCTGAAGTCGATGAGCTCTGAGGACCGCCAACGGTATATGGTGTATATAAATAGCTTGCCGTTAGCAAGCTGAGGTACGTTCGCTCCCGTGGCCGAGTGGTTTAGCGCCGCGCGCTGCGGAGCGAGAGGTCACAGGTTCGACGCTTGGTGACGGAATGTTTTCTTCTAGTTTTTTCTTTGATCTCAATGTGTTAGTTCATAATTTTACAACGTCATATCCGTGACGGAAATACGTGAGAGGAGCCGTGGTGGACCCCGGCATAAAACACTTTCGTGTTAAAAAGTGCACACACCACCAGCCTCCTCAAGATCGTTCAAGTCCAAAAAGAATGAAGAACGTTACAGGCACGGGGCGCACATTACGCTCAGAGCTTGGCGCTAAGTAATGCCGCTCCCGCTCGTCATCACAGAAGTCAATGTGCGTATAAAAAAGGACAGTTTGGTAATTTCCGGGGCTTAAAATGCAGCAAATTATCCAAGAATCGCCCTCCGGGATTATTCTTGTTGTCGTACTTTTGAAGTGGAGTTATTTTCATGAAGCTCTCTGCAATAAGCTAGCTATTCATAACATAACATTAATCTTCGTTAGCAGTACGTACAGGGCTGGTCATAAGTTCCCAGGCCACTATCCCATGTATTCCTATGGCAGCGTGGCCTGGGAACTTTTGACCCCCCTGTACCTTCAGTACTTCCCAAACAATGAGATTGCGAAAGCAAGCAGAGCAACAAAGGAGCCCGGGTGTACAAATTATGCAGCTCGCATCAAGAACGGTCAGTCGTAGCAGTAATCCTCCGTTTTTCGTACGAGTACTGTTTCCGAGATGCACGTATAGCTCGAAGACCAACGTACTCAATGCTAATGGGGAGGCAACCTTTGATGGATCACTGACAGGCAAGACTTCATTTACTTCCTCTTTTTTATCACTAGATATCGTGCCGGTTTCCTACTTTCTCTTATCATGCTACCTTAGATGAATCATAATGATGAAGTTGCTTGAGGCCAACTTTGAGAGCTTGCACTTATGCCAGAAACAGATAATTCATGTGTTGCCGGTCGGTAAGCATTGCGGTAGATCCCATACATTGTCGGGAATCGAGTTCATGCTAATCAGGCAACGAATATAGAGCTGTACCGCTTTTTTACTTGATTTGAGCGGATCATCACGAGGTCGATTACCGTATTTCTGTAAATTTATAATTCCCACTAATACAGTAGCCTAGCTGTGCACGTCAACTACGCAAGCATGTAACGAGTACCCCATGGTCTCACGTAACGCCCGCGCCCACGTTTCGGAACAAACGTAACTTTTCTTGAAATGAAGCGTTAGCGGAGTTTGTTACATTGTAATAAATGGATATCCAACACTGAAACCACAACTGACGCTAGACAAGCACCACCACCGCAAGTGAGGTTAGGCAGCCGTTGATGGAAAACATTTAATTGCGATATGTGCCTTGTGACTCCTGGCTAAGTGTCGTTGCACTAAACTTATAAGACATTGCACTTTACATTAAAACCGTCCGTTGTCACCCACATCTTTCTGCTTTATTTTTCACTCACGCATGGTGCTTTACTACAAAGTTATAAACTTGTATCTTCGCTGTTCCTGTGTTGATATAGACTGTCAATGAAGTGTCGCAAGGGGTTATAGTGTACTCAATAGGCATGTCAAGTTATATAATGACCTGTCAGTCGTGTTCATCATTCACTCATGGGCTCCTATATCAATTTTGGTATGCCTTAACCTAACAAGACGTGCAGCAGGCCACCCAGGTGCAGGGGGCGAGATAGATAGATAGATAGATAGATAGATAGATAGATAGATAGATAGATAGATAGATAGATAGATAGATAGATAGATAGATAGATAGATAGATAGATAGATAGATAGATAGATAGATAGATAGATAGATAGATAGATAGATAGATAGATAGATAGATAGATAGATAGATAGATAGATAGATAGATAGATAGATAGATAGATAGATAGATAGATAGATAGATAGATAGATAGATAGATGGACACGATCAAAAGGCATTTCGTGTACAAAACAATTCCTCGAATTTAAAAAAGGCCTCACATTGAGGTGAAAGCTTCATGTCCCTCACTTGCCTTGCGTTTCAATGTGTATGTTCGCGGCTACTGTGTTGATTGAGACTGTGAATCGGCTGTGGTACACACCCGCATACTCTGGTATGCGGGTGTGTGCCACACGTGACTGAGGGAAAGAGTTGCATGACGTTCGTGACAGGTATTAACGCGATAGCGTTAAAGAGCTCGTTTTGCAGAAATTCCGGCGTCGGCGTCAGTGTCGGCGTCGTTGGTTGTGAGCGAGAAATCATCATCTTGTCTGTGATCGAAAAATCGAGAAAGATGCAAATATAATAAATAGTAAAAATTTCCGGGTCCGAATGACGATCGAACCCAGACCGTTTGCGTGGCAAGCAGGTGTTCTACCACACAGCCATGCTTCTACTTGGGATGACATATAAAATAAGTTCCTCTGCTTGGAAATGCAGTGAAAATAACTTGTGCTTCACAAACACACGCGTCCTGTATACAGGCGTCGCAATGCAACATGTAATATCGCAGTAATATTGCGTGGTACAAGCGTACATTGCCATCGGGCGTCAGAAGATGTGAATATCATAACGACATTGTGGTTCAAAGCCGTGTACCCATTACAAAAGGCACACACGTTACTGCGCGTATTCCCTTAAGACCACGTAGTGGGTGCATAGCAAGTTCGAAAACATTTCCCGCATTTCCCGCGCATAATTGCTCGTGGTTTAAAGCATGCTACCCATTACATAGTATGCACTAACTGATTGAAGTACGCACCAGGTACAGGATATCGCTATCGCGTTCAACTCTTAAAGGCAAAGCTTAAGGGTCCCCCAATTTTTTCTTGTTTTTCATGTGCGGCATACCTACTCGCACTCCTGAGTACACACGTTAAGACTCACGACTACTCCCACTCATGAGTGCTCACTCACGCTCACGTCCACTCACACTCATGAGTACTCACTACGTTCATACTCACGGCTACCCACACTCATGAGTTGAGACCGGATTATAGGCAAATGCCTATTTTTTTCCTTGCGTTCCTATCGCGCCACTTTGATATATGAGCATGAATTAGGGGGTAAAGGAGGGCTTTTATAGTGTTTTTATAGTGCCTATAAATGCCTATTTTTGGGGGTTTGTGCCTAAATGTCTATAAGTGCCCATAAATGCCTATTTTCAAAATTGGTGCCTATATGAACGCTATTTAGCCTCAAATTTTGCTTTCGAGAACAGTTTGAGACCGTAATTAATGTTACCGGGCAAAATTGACGTTTCGGAACTTTATGGGGTGCAACAACCTAGTTCCCTAGTTCAGCAAACATCCGGGAGGCAACCGGTAGCAGCAGTGAAATGGGACGCGCCGGCCACCTTACCCCACCGCACTGACATGGAGCAAGCGGTTGCAGCAGGGGAGAGGAAAAGACGCTATTTCTGCAACCCTAAATGGGAGCACGTCCCAGCGTGTACAGTGGAATGGGGAGAGGAAAATAAAGGCGGCAAGAGGAGAGGGGAAGAAGAGGAGAGTGGCGTCTATGGCCGAGGACGTGGCGGGCGGCTTTTACTGCCGGTTTCCCAGTCCAGTGTTCCCATGGAATTGAAGCACCTCCTTGAAGACTTGGGCGTGGTGGGGGGGGCAGAAAACGGGAGGTACCTGCGCGCAGCAGCGGGAATATGGAGAGCGAATGCGAAACCATGGATTACCGTCAGGGGAAAGTAGAAAGTAGGTAAAAAAAATCAGATGTGCACATGCCTTTTGTTTCGTTTGTAATTTACTGTTTAAGGGCGCTTCACCAGGTCACATGAGAAATTTTAGTCAGATACTGGAAGTGTTCGCGTGCCTAATGAAGAGCTTTGTACCACGAGAACTTTTTAATTGGTTCATTACGAGCCGCGAAAGCATGATGCCGGTAGGTGAGCTTGAAACCTTTGCCACTCGCAAGCGAAATTCCTTCCCTGCCCTCTTCGGTATCAGAGAAACTCGGAGCCGGAAGATCACACGACGTTGACGCATCAACACGCCATGCGCACGCAAGATTACACTATGTGCACATGACATGCCCAAGCCACGTCGTGCGCACAAGCGGTGTTCTATCGTTTCGGCGTTCCCTCTATAGTGTACGGCCTGTTTCTGTGGGATGGATCGGTCTATGCGTTTGGAGAGGCTGGCATGGATCCTGTATCCTTACCACGGCACAGTGCGTAGCACAGCTGGAACTGCTGTAAGGGACGATGCACCAAAAACATGCTAAGCGCTGTCAGGGCTGGCGCCGGCACGACGTGGGAACGGCGAGAACACGAACACAAAAGAAATATAGGCAGCTAAGTCTCGCATCGCTCTCGATTCGAAGAAAAAAACTAAAGAAAAACGCGCACACATGCATTTGTATGTTTTAATATTTCTATTAACTTTCATTCCTCTATTCAAGCAACATATTGCACAAATTACGCATGTAGCCTCGAATAATTCTCGCAGTTTCATGTACTACTGTGACATACACAGGACCATTCCTTGTTGAACTTCACCTCCCCCCACATCGGTGCGCGCGCCCGTGAAATAAAGGGCACGAGACATTCAGTCTGACATCTCAACTCCTTTCGGGGAGCGTATAGCGTTGCAAATCTTGGCAGACGTGATCGTTAGCGCAGTGCATGCATTGCACTTCTAGCTCGAAACGCTCAAACCTGGTAAGGGGGCCATTTATAGTGTTCATACAAAGAGGATAAATTGACCCTGCGCTATTAGACCCGGCCAATACGAGGCTAACAGACCCTTCTGGCCTTTTAGCGGTCTGGCTATTGAATCCTGTGCTGCCCTTCCCAGCCATGCCGAAAAGAAGCAGACCCATGAGCGTGTTTATTCGATGGTGGACAATTAACTTACCATTCTGGACAATAAAAGGAGAGACCGTGTTATGGAAGCCGTGCCCGAAAAGGGACCATTGCATGGCTATGTTAAATCATTAACGCCTTTGTACAATCATAAAATATAACATTTGTTTGCTTTCCTGTCGTAGACCAGGTCAGGCACGTCCTTATTCGAAAATTTGAGTTTTTGTAAAAATTTATTGTGCCTATATTTACGATTTTGGGGGCCTAAAACTGTGTTTTTCCCGCCTATTTTTGGCGCCTAAAACACCATTTTTAGTGCCTAAAAATCCGGCCTCTACTCATGAGTACTCACTCACAGGGGCCTAGGCAGGAATTTTTTCGGGGGGGGGGGGGGGCACCTTTTTTGATTTAGAGTGGGGGCCGGGGGAGGCAGGTGGGGTCGGGCGCCATTTTGTGCTCTATATACCATGGCGAAAAAAAACTTACGGGAGGGGGGGGGGGGGGGGGGGCACGGGACCGGTGTGCCCATGCACTCCCCGATAGTGTCAGTGGACCTGAGTGTGAACGTAAGTGAGAACACATTCACTCATGTTCATACTGACACCTACTCACAGTCATGAGTGCTCACACGTTCACACTCACGACCACTCACACTCATGAGTTCTCACTCACGCTCACACTCACGTCCACTCACACTCATGAGTACTCACGTTCACACCCACGTCCACTCACACTCATGACTACTCACTCACACTCACACTCACCACGTTCAAATGAGTGTGAGTGAGTGTGAGTGAGTGCACTCATGAGTGAGTGTGCCGAACTATGCTTGCTATGCCAATTTCGGTACGTTACAACTGATGAAGACGACTAGGAGAGCTCACAGACGCAGGCGGCAAGATAGACAGCGAGATAGACACGTAGATAGAAACGGCCGAAGTGCCAGAGGTTCCCTCAGGAATGCCTCGCATTTAAAAATGGCCGCGTACATTCATTTAGTTAAAGGCCTTAGATCAGGGGTCTCAAGCACGCGGCTCGCGGTGCGCGGCGCGCACATGACTGTGTTTACTCCACAGTTTTTTTTTTTATTTGCTTAATAAGTGTGTTCGTGAGCTACATAGGGCATGACTGGCGTAAAGCACTGTTTTCGTGAGGCACGCCGTGTGGTCACCATGCGTTGAAACATAACCGTGATACAAAAACTATATTTCAGGGTCGGCATCCAGATTTTAGGCAATCTAGAGATCGGTATGGACGTGTTGTTGGTATGCTGGCACGAATTATTCTTGAGATGTTATCCGTATATGGGTCATGCGAACGGTTTTTTTTTTTAATTGAAACATTTGCCGATAATATGTACATACAAACTCCACCCCCATTTCCGCTTTTACGTTGTCCACAGAACCGGCCCGCGCAGGACTAAATGGTCCTGCTCGGGCCGGTTCAGTGGTCCTGCGCTGGCCGGTTACATGATTGAGCGTCCGCTTTCAATGGGGGGAGGTACGAGGGTCGATGGCCGACCGCAAACCCACCGGCTTTTTCTAAGGGGTAGAGGAGTACACTGACCTGACGCTAGGTTGTCCATGGGTGCTCATCTCGAAAGCTGGCCCCAAGCTGGCCCCATAAGGCTTTGCAAACGCCCCTGGGCTTACCTTGATCCACCACAGCCTTGGTGAAAATCGTTGAGCTTTGGCCGGTGCGGTGGGAGGCAGAGAATTGCTACCGCCGGGTACCTACCGATGAAATAGGTACAACTGCAGTTCCGGCCTGCTGCTGGGCAGAACGAAGTACATATTCGCTTGGGAGGGCACCCACCACGTGGGAGATTGGACTTGAATATAAGTTCATCCTTTTTTTTTGTTTTTTTTTTTTGGCTGAAGTGACTTTGAGACACCTGCCTTGGATGATCTTAAGTAGATGATCTGGAGTCTCCCAGTTCGCCGTACCTCACAATCACATAATCATTATGGCGGTTCAAATCCTGAATTTTCTTTTGTCTTTTAGGCTGAAACCACCACGAACTGCATGTTTTGAGTGGCTACTCTTTTCGACCGGGTTCTCATATGAACAATTATGACGAACTCAGGCACTCGTTTTCGCATGTTCTGTGTTATTAGTAGCCACGTGACAGTGAAGCGATGGTCACGTAAGTTTACAAAGCTAGAAACCCACGCTGTCCCACGCACAACCACAGCGACAACAGCGTTCACATGTCCTCTCATCCACAGCTGCGCTTCTGGTGGTGGCCGCTGACTACATATGAAACAGAGGCGGCGGTTTCATGACCATAAGAAGTACTCAAGGACTCTGGTAATACAGTACCGGTTGAAGAGTACAGATGCGCGAACATTACCTTGCGGAAGGACTTTCGGTAACGTAAAGCGGGCCCACCGCTACCGGGTATATTCGTAATTAGTAGGTCAGAAGGGCGTCTTGCTGGGCGAATTGGTACGATATCGTCATTAAATGCAGTGCCAACAACACAGACATAGAAGAGTAGCACACGTACACAGCCCTCATGTGTCCTTGTCGCTTGATGGTATACGGTATACGGTAAGCTGCGCATCGTGCCAAAGGTGGCTCTTACTTGGCCTATATTAAGTTTAATCGATCCTATCCGCACAATGTCAGACGCCGCTATCCAGAAATTTATGCGCTATTTCTAGTAGCACGTTTAGGGCTAGTGGGTGCATTGTTTTAAACAAGAAGGATTGCGTCTCTCATAATCATATCTTGTTTTTGGGACGTTAAACCCCAGATATTATGAGGAAGGATTGCGAAAAAAAAAGAAACGCAGCACACAAGACTTAGTGTCGTCGTCTCTTTCCGTAGTGCGCTGTGATTTTCGCGCAATACTTCTTTTTTATTGCATGAACACTTCCCACAACAATATTAAAAGCTTTAGTTTGTCCGCAAACTTCTTAACGTTAGCATATGCCCGATTGCGGCAGCCACATACTCCAGCGGCCTGGAGAGGTGGCGCCTTCTGGCGGTGTAGCGCGCCACCAGCCAAGCACATGGCTAACCAAGTCTGTTCGACTTTATCAAATATATAGAAAGACGATTTCAGCTGACCTCCAAGTGCGTCCGAATCATAGCTGTTATGGTCCGACAGCGCCAAGTATCTTCTGCACGTGGCGCGGTCAGCCACACATGGTACTGATGGTGCGGCATAATCACCTTTCCCTTGAGCGTCTGCTCGTCGCGCTTTCGCAGCTTTCATACTCAACGCTGCCCGGACTGGCCTGTTTTGCACGACTTGTAGTCATGACCATCTCATACGCCACGCGAAGCCAGTACTCCACGGTTGGGTTTTCCGTTTCGGCGTTGTGCTTTTTTTTTTTTGCTTATTTAAAATTACTTTTATATTTGCGGTGAGTTTCTAATACCGGACCCGTGACAGCAGCGCCATAGGTACGTAGAAACACAATTATCAATCAAATCAAATCAAAATTCTTTTATTTTCACCATTTCATACATAAGGTGAAAAAGGGAGAACTGGAGAAAAAGCCGAAAGTTCTTCGGCTTGACAATTACTTTAACATGGTCAAAAAATCGCCGAGGTGTGCCTTTAATCATTTTGATAAACATGAAGGAAAATATAGCGACAGGTCTTCCTAAAGTTAGTGATGAATATATGCGAATATGGACAGCAATCAAAAATGTAGATACTGCACAATCCACAATGAAATTGACGAAATCCTTTCTAGACAGCATGTCGGGCGATTATCATTTTGTATCGTTGTTGTGCTTGTAAAACGTTTTTTTTTTAAAGTAATTTGTTCATTAGGTGAGTGGTGGCAGGTCACAAACTTCAATGTAAATCAGAAAAATAAACAGGAGTTATTTTCATAGCTCGAATAAGCGCAAACGCAGGAGTGTACATTATTTTCCGAACAGAGTTGTGGTTCTTGGCGATAAGGAAACCGTGGTTAACATTTCCCACGAATATTAATTGACGGTAATATGGCAACAGCAGAGCGAACCTTTGGCTCTCCCTTTCTCCCATTCCACAATTTCAAGTCCACTTTGTCACAAGTTTGAATTCCAGTGCAGACTAGAGTCAGCTGGTTATAAGCCAAATATTTCAGCTTGCAGTCTTTGCCATGTAACGCGTTCGTAGTGATGTTACTGACTTCGGCGCTGTGCCAAATCCAGTCTTTGCAGTCTAGGTCCGTTTGGAAGCTGACGGTGAATCGATCGTTCTCTGCGGCAACCAACTTCAGGTTAGTCGGCGGAGGTGGGGCTGCAAGAAAAAAAAAAAGCGGGAGAGTTCAGTTACTAATCTTACACTTGTTTCAATGATGAAGTTAGTATCTGTGCCTACGCATAATCATGAATTTTGATAGCGTGTCATATGTCGGCTGGGCTGTCAGCCAAAAAACACAGCATATCCACGGAGTGAATGATGATGAGTGGGCGAAGCTGCGGAGGTTCATCGGTAAACCGTGAATCTTCCGTGAATTCTGCCCGGTACATCATCACCGACGTGAGATCGGGCGCGTTTATACTAAAGGGGCGATGAGAGTTATGGTGACTGAAGCAATCATGGTTACGCCGTGAAATCTTCAGTGGTTTCGCCCAGCAGTAATCAAAGCGATAGTGTGTGTGAAATTTTATTCAAACTTCAACGACCGGTCGTCGTCCATGGCCCGCCAAGCAGCACGATCCGGCAAGCGCACTCGTACGGTGGTCCGCGCGATCGGAGAGCAGCTGCACCGCCAACGCCATCTAGCGTACCTTCACCCAACCGCCATATTGTACGCATGTATATAGGACAGCGCATTTCGGAAACGAGACGAGAACAGGAGATGAGGACACCATATCCACGGACTGAATGATGATGAGCGGGCGAAGCTTCGGAGGTGCGTTGGTAAACCGGTAATCTTCCGCAAATTCTGCGCAGTACATCATCAACGACGTGAGATCGGGCGCATTTATACTAAAGGGTCGATGAGAGTCATGGCGACTCGCAGCTCACTTTAATTTTACATGTACGTTGTGAATTTTTTTTATTATTTAACATGCACAGGAGACATCTCACACCGGCACTACCTTGGAGGTCAAAATCCAGTACCTACTGGCTACTCAGAATGCATGGACAACCGAGGACCGCCGAGGTTATGCCATAAGGAGCATCGCCCCTAAATATATTCATCATATACAAGTACTAAACGAGAGGTGGCTACATACAACGGGGACGCACGACCCACGGCTTAAGGAGCTTCGCCCCTAAAAATCTTAGGGAAACTATCAGCATAAAACATAAAAGCGGTATCGAGCTGATTCGTGATGTGTATACAGATATTCCTGGGTGGTTGAGCCCATGCATACGTCGGTCGTAAGATAATCGCGCCTTAAGTATCTCGGTGCACTACTTTCGATACGCGACATTTTTTTAGGTCACTCTTGTGTTTACCGGGGCAAGTGTTAACGGCGTTTAGCATGTATAAATAGGCCGAATTTACGCACCTTTTTTCCCAAGCACACGATATTGCTGTGCTACAGATTTGTACATTTTCTAAAAATAGTTCGCAATTACAGTGCAACGAAGTAAACATTTATTCTGAAGCAAGTTATGTTGTATCTTCATAAAAAGAGCCGACTTTTATGCTGAAGTTACATGCACGATTTGTTATTCGTCGTATTTATCTCGAGAAAACAAGATTATAGACTTGACGCGGCTGCCGGAACACAACACGACGAACGACTCGTCGAAAATGGCAGCACCTTCAGCAAAGTAATCTTTTGCAGAAATACGCAACATATTGAAGTTAAAGGGGCATTGAAGAGAGAAACGACTTTTCTATGATGAGTAAAATATTCTTTTAGAATTCCAAAATCACCACGCTCACAGCGACAAGACTCTTGGTGAGCGAGAAAACGCGCAAAAAGGAACTGCGGCTGGTGACGCCACTTTGAGATTCGCGCAGCAGATGTCGCGACGTAATAGATTATGACGGCGTCTGCTGGGGCCTACGTAGTTTCTAATCGATACAATCGAAGTGCATTGAAACTAGAGGGAGCCATAGACTTAGCATACCAAGCTTCAGAAAATTTCGTTGAGCCAAGTCCCCAAAATACGGCAAAAAGAATTCGAAATCCATGACGTCGTGTGCGCCGATTAAGGCGCG
Organism: Rhipicephalus appendiculatus; assembly: GCA_030522465.1. Taxonomy (NCBI): domain Eukaryota; kingdom Metazoa; phylum Arthropoda; class Arachnida; order Ixodida; family Ixodidae; genus Rhipicephalus; species Rhipicephalus appendiculatus. Next base: position 15,729 of record JALIZH010015121.1, read on the forward strand.
AAGTTTGAAAATAGAAATTTGAACTTAATTTTCGTCTATGTTAATCAACATATGATGGTTAAATCAATGACGTTCGTGTGCTCATAGTACATTTTATCAGTCCAACCTATTTATTTTTTCACTCTAGTGTCCCTTTAAAAGAAGAGACACTAACTACGCAAACGCTTCCATTGATTCAGTGCTTAATGCTCTTGCGTTTTGTAGGCAACCGACCGAAAAAAGATCAAAAAATCAATTTGCTTCAACGAATGTCGACACTGCACCTCAGGGAGTTATTCTTACTATTTGCTACCTTTCTAGGTATACGCTTACAACTTTGACTTCTTTCTCGCTTTCAAAGTTTCTTGTCTTTTATATTAAAAATTATTTAATATTTCCTTTATGCCTCACAGTTCTTCAGGTCATGGGGTGCTGCTTTTACGAAACGTCAACTTGCACACAATATTCGCATGCTTTTAGCTCACAATGAGGTGTCAAATACTTAGAAATTTGCAATCCATTTTTTTTTTCGGCAGCTTGTCATAATTTTTCGATTACAGTTTTACAAAAGTTAGCTGTCTTAGCAATGGCAAATCATTGTTTGGAAAGCCTGAAATTTCAAGGCTTTTCTTTGATATATAATACCACCATCCACTCGTTTCTAGCTTGTTGATACTGAATGTTGTTACGCTTACTATCATAGAAACCAGGGCAATTATAGCAGTATATGTGCTAGAAGTGGGTTGGTTACAATTTTTTGTCTGTGTGTAGAGGAACTAGATATCGCAAATTGTGTGCGAGAACGTATAGATCCTTAGAAATAACATAGGTCCATAAAGAATTCTTATTTAAAAATTGTAGCGCTACATTAGACGAGGGCAAGAAGAAAAGTTCATGACAGGACGGGCGCTGACTCCAACTATTTTTATTGAAACAACACGCATAGCATTTTATAGCAATAAAAGACAAGGAACGCACGCGCATTCATGCAGGAACAGTGGATGGGGTGAGATTCGTGCAAGCTATCACTTTTTGTTTAGTACCTCTAATTCACTAGCACGCAATGATACAGATCTGGTGCTGTGGTCGAATCTCACCCCATCCACTGTTCCTACATGAATGCGTATGCATTCCTTGTCTTTCATTGCTATAAAATGCTATGCGTGTTGTTTCAATAAAAATAGTTGGAGTCAGCGCCCATCCTGTCATGAACTTTTCTTCTTCTCCTTGTCTAATGTAGCGCTACAATTTTTAAATAAGAATGTATCACCAACTGGCCCCGCAGCGTGTTTTGTTCAGTGAATCCATAAACAAGCATTAAAAAACATTTCTTAATGAAATTTGTAAAACATCACGATGTTGTGAACAAATAAAAAAAAGCCCCCCACCTCCCCGAAGGGAATCGTGAGGAAATGCGAATGCATTTCGCGCGCGCTTCACTCCATTTATATATGGTGGTTGTGGTTTGAAGAAGGAAAAAGGCGCCTAATTTCTGCAGCCCGGTCGGGAGCACGGCGCAGCGCCTTTTTTTTTTGCTTTTTCTTGTTTTTTTTAATTTTTTTATTTTTTTTTTAATTTTTTTTCATATATAGCTCCGCCGAGCTCCGCCGCAGACCGCTTTTAGTTAACGCGCACGCTGCGAATTTTTATTGTTCAACAACGCACAGGAGAAATCTCCCACCGGCACCACCTTGGAGGTCAAGATTCATTGCCATATATACGGGGTGGCCAGTGAACGGTTGTGCAGCGCGAGCAGTCGGTTTTTTGAACCTTAGATCAGGAAAAGGCTTTTGACTTCGTTGAACATACCTATTTATTCAATGTCTTACAAGCATTCGGTTTTCCTGCCAAGTTTATCCGCCTCATCCATGCTATGTACGCTAACTCCGAGAGTACCCTTTTCCTAGATTCGCGAGAGAGCCGCCCATTCCAGGTTACACGAGGAGTCCGCCAGGGCTGTCCTCTCTCCCCCCGTCTTATTCGTCCTGGCCTTAGAACCCTTTTTAAGGGCCATCGAACGAGATCCACAAATTCGTGGCTTACCCCTTCCTGGTCGCAATGAAGTTAAAGTAACTGCCTATGCCGATGATATTACTCTGTACATACACAACGAACAGTCACTGCAGCACGTCCTGAATGCCTTTTCCAATTTTGGCGTGATTTCTGGTGCTCGTTTAAATTTGTCAAAAAGCCAGTATTTATTCATTGGAAACCCTGCCGGACGTATTAATATCACGTTGCCTTTGCAGTGGTCCCCCACCATGGAGATACTAGGTGTTACTTACAATGCTTTCGGTATTCAGGAAAATATCTGGACATCTGTTATACAAGCTCTAACAAAAAACATAGACGATGCTAAGTACTTTGAATTTCCCCTGTTAGAACGCCGGTACTTGTCGCAATCGGTCTACCTCGGCAAATTTTGGTATTTGTGTCACACCGTCAAACCCCCGCTCCGCGTTTCACAGAAAGTTCAGCGTTTAATCACCTCGTTCTTTTGGTCTGGTGGTACGGAATTATTATCGCGCCCCGCGTTAGCGCAACCGCGCAGCCAAGGAGGCTTCGCGTTCCCTGACGTGGCCGTTACGGCTTCCATCCTGTCCCTCCGCACTTTATTGCGCGTTTTAAATAATGAAGGTACACCTGCGCAGGCACTCGCACGTTACTACCTAGGTCCATCCCTACGTGTCCTAGTGCCCGCTGGTCCTATCAACTGTGGTCCGCAGTCCTCCCATTTACCGACTGTGTATCGTGCCCTCCTGGCCTTCCACCGCCGTCTAGAGACTACATGCCCAGCGATCGATGTCGCCGAAGCGAAAGTGGTGGACACAATGGCCGCCCTTATGCAGCCTTTGGTGCCCCGACAACGGCATGCGGTAATGAATCGCCCTTGGAAACACATGGTCGCAGCGGCGTTGCCGGGTCACCTTCGTGACTTTGTTTGGCGATGGGGCTGGGGCTTGCTCCCCACTCGAGATCGGCTGCAACGATGGCAGGTGGTACGCACCTCCACTTGCCCCAACTGCGTCGTGGTTGAGACCAACCGACATGCGACGATCGAATGCGTGGTCGCCCGCCTTTTTTGGCGTGCAGTCCATGCTGGGTTTCGTGGGCAGGGTGTCCGAGTATTCGTGTCCAGCGGCCAGTTCCCACGGGGGCGCTTCGCGGCACTCTTAGTAGTTGCCGGCCTGTTCAGCCTTTGGCGCAACCGCTGCGAAGCCGTCGCTGGGAATTGCCGTCGACGGGCCTTATGGCCAATACTGGGGCGCATGAGGCGCGAGATCCTCGCGTTTCTCTCGGAGGAGCTTTTCTTTTTGGGGGGAGCGCGAGTTTCTGCGCCATTGGTCATGCCCTTTTGTTTACGTTCAGAATGGACGAGTCCAACTTATTTTTCGGCCTACATGGTGCTAGGCTGCACCATCGGGTCGTGGTGTACTTGTCTCCTTACCCTTTTGACCTCTTCTGTATTGTGCCATTTGTCAGCTATGTGCATTTTTTGTTACGCTGATCTGACTTCTGTTGTTCTCCTTATTGGAAAGTGTTTCAGTTTTTGTAATGTACAATGGTGAAAATGTGAATGTATCCCTGTGCACTGATATGTCATGCATAATTTATGCTCTGTACATAGTGTAAATAAATTTTTTCTAAACAGAAACTCGCTAGCAGACGCTGCCTGTGTCGGCGTCGCCAGGCGAGAGAGGGAGAGGGGGGAGCGTAGGAGAGGAGAGAGAGGTGGGGTGCGCATGCGCAGTGGGAGTGTGGACGCTGCGGGCAGAGATGCCTAGAGAAGAGAGGGGGAGCGTAGGAGAGAAGAGAGGTGGGACGCGCATGCGCAGTGGGAGTGTGGACGGCGCGGGCAGGGATGCCTAGAGGAGAGAGGGGGGAGCGTAGCAGGGGAGAGAGGAGGGGAGGCGCATGCGCAGTGAGGGTGTGGTTGCCGCGGGGAGGGATGCCTAGGGGAGGGAGAGAGGAGGTTTTTTATCTTTATTTTTTTTGAAAGGGTTTGCGCATGCGCAGTAAGGGCGGTCACGCCGTACACCACCACCACCGCATTAAGCTTCGCCATAAGATGCTTCACATCTAACACCTGCCGGCGCGCACACCTCCTCAACCTATCCTCCTCCTCCTCCTCCGCGGACAACGCCAACGCCGCACAACGCCAACGCCGGATGCCTGACATAGCCCGACTATGAAATGCATTCGCATTTAAAAGCGGGTTGAGATTAGATATAAACGGGCAGATGCCAGTAACGTAATGTTTTCTCATATATAACACCATGGCAGCTTATTGAAGTGTCGCACTTGTGGTGCCAACCATGCAGGAGGAGCACAACTGCGTGGCCTACCTTATTAGGTGCGAAGCATCTTAGAGCTGAGCTCAGTCCGGTGGTGTGCGTCCTGACCACCCTTACTGCGCATGCGCCTACTCTCTCTCCCACTCTTCTGCTTTACGCAGGTGTTCGGTCGCCTTTTTCTCTCTCTGCTTCGTTCTCTCTCTCTTTCTTGGTTTCTCTTTATTTCAATTTCTCTTTTGCTCGTTGTTTTAACAGCGAAGCTGTTCTAGCTCAGCGTAAAATGTCGTGGTCCAAAATTATCATCCTCATGGACCAGCACGCGCTCTCCTCGTCTTCTTCTGCCTCGTCGTTCTCTTCTTCATCAGCTGCTTCGCTCCCAGAACGCGTGCGCCGATTCGTGCGCAGCATAGCGGGCGGGAAGGGCAAAGCGAAGGAGAGATGCGCAGGTGCGGAGGAGTGCGAAGAGAGCAAGAAATATGGAGACAGAAAGAGAGACAAAGAAAAAAAAAGTTCGGCAAAAAAAAAATGCTTAATGGGGCAGCGGTATTCAAACTCGCGTAGTCACGATCCGAAGGCGAGCGTCTCAACCTCTCGGCTGTCGATGCACTCATGAAAAATAGACAAAGAGGGAGAAAAAAAATGCCGGAAGAAAAAGAAAGAGAGAAAGAGACATAAACAAAGAAAGAGAAAGAAAGAGGCAGGGTGAGATAGAGATAGAAAAGGGAGAAAGAGATAGAAAGAGGAAGAAATGAAACAAAAAGAGAGAGAAAGAAATACATACAAATAAAAAACACGGAAAAAAAGGCAAGACAACAGAGAGACGAGAGAAAAAAGAGAGCGAGAAAGAGAAAACTCAAGCGATACAAAGAAGGGCCACACAGCTACAGAGAGATGTAGAGAAATAGAAAAATAGGTTGTCCAGAAAAATAAGGTGCGCGCTTAGCTGTGCTAAGCTTCGCGCGGCTTAGTGCAAACTTCCCGATATTTGTTTTTCTATCTATTTCTTGTTTCTATCTTCCTATATCTTTCTCTGTCTTTCTATGTCTTTCTATGCCTTTCTCTGTCTTTCCAGCCTTCTTTCTACCTCTTTCTCTCTCTCTCTCTCGCTTGCTTTGTTCCTCTCTGTTTTCCTCTTTCTTTCTCTTTCTGTCCTGCTCTGTTTTTTAAAGACGATAGTCTTTCTTGGGATACTTCAACGCAGAAATTTCGGTCTGTTTTTCTGTCTGTCTTTAGAATAAGTTTATTTCATCGAAGTACGTAGACACCTCTGTCTGTCACACGATTCAGCCCCCCCGGCCAAATATTAAGCAATCGCTAAACGCCCAGCCATCTAGAACTGGTAGCTGCGTTCATACTTGTGAACATTGTCGATCAAAAAAGCAAATATTACGCATATATGAGGCGCAACATCAATACGTAAGTATTAGGTGGTGTGTTCCTTTACTAGAAAATACATAGATACGTAATTTTAAAGATCCTAGTGTTTTTAGGCTGCGCTGAAAATGCGATGCTACGCACGAGAAAACCCTCTGCCGACGATATGGTGCTGCCACTAGGCAGTGGCCCTGGGTTCTGCACAAGCTCATGTTTTCCGACGCCACTGCCAAATGGCGTCCATATCTGGCGTCCAATTTTATCAATGGAGCCAGATGCGGCCCATTTAACATAGAGGAGGCGCTGTCTGAGGCGAGGCGAAACATAAATGGCTCCTTCATGAAATACAACCCACTCTACAAGACATGCCCAGACAACGCAGGGAAGAGACCAACGTCCTAATTGCAGCGGAGAAGCGCCGGCTTGCCGACGCCCGTCGTCCCAAGCGTGCCCAGGAAACGCCCGAGCAACGAGCCCAGCGGCTAGCGAAATATCGTGAGTCGAGGCGCACCTGGGACGGACATTTATCATGCCAGGACGGACGCGGATGAGACCAGGACTCATGTAGTACGCCCGGCAGAAGACTATCGTCTTTCGACGACATTTGCTGCGAAGCACGCAGATCCGTGGTCAATTTTTTTCTATTTAGCTTGCTTGCCTGTGTCTTCCTATGTATTTTCCTCTCTCTGAATGTCTTTCTCTGTCTTCCTATCACTTCATGTCTTTATTACTCTCATTGGTCTCCATTTTTCCCTTCTGCTTTCTTTCTTTCGCTTTCGCTGGGCCCCTCTTTTTTCTCTCTCTTACACTCTCTCTCTTCTTACCTGGTATCCCTTTCTTTCTGTCTATCTCTCTATACGTGTTTCGCTTGCTCCACTTCACCAAGGAGAGTTTTCCTTCAATGCTTGCACCCGGTGTACTCATTAGTGGTCCTTGTTCCATTCGTGTGGCGCATACCCACCAGTGCTTTCAATTTTTTTCCTTTCTTCTTTTTTGCCACACCGCGCAAACTACGGTGAGCTACAACAGCTTCGCTATTCAAATATAGGTTTATGTGCAAGGCAAGGCACCATGGCAAGACATATGTGCGTGCGGCAGTTTAGTTCTGAGTATGGGGAATCAGTTTCACCACCTCCGAATGCCATCACACAAGCGTATTTGAATTTCGCAATAGATCAGAAAGGCTTTCCCATCAGAAAGTTTTCATCAGAAGACCTCAACCGCGCGAAGTAAAGCTCCGTTGTGCGCTGGGTTTGTCGCGGTGAGTCACCCTTGTGCGCATTTTTCAAGACGACATTTCTTTGTAGGGATCAAGTGTGAGAACGAATATGAGTTCTGCCAGGAAGCAAACACGTTTTTTTTTCCTCTGCTAATTAGGTACTTATGAAATGTATATTTGAATTCTCTACCCTGCATAAGCCGTAAACTTAAAAATCTTTCGCGTGCGTGTTGTTGAGAGTGATAAGGAGCATGGCATGTCGCATAACGATTTCTTTACTTATTTCATAGAATTTCCCATGTGACACTTATTTAAGGATTTTGAGTCGGAATGGACTGTGAACAAAGTGCAGGCCAAGGGGTGTCAAAAGCCATCTCTTAATTAGGCCACCGGTGAGTTAACTTTCGGCGGTTCCACCTATTTAGTCGAATTACTGCCAACTATAAGCAATGTTTCTTTTTTAGATGTTCAGAAAAAAAATATTGATGTATATACCTTTTCCTCGCAGAAGGACATGTCTCAAAACGGCGCCTGTTGAAGAGCGTTCTGGGGGTCCCCTGGCGTGCGTTTTTACTCGGATTGTGACGTTCGCACAGATCTTGATTTGTTCGCAGGTGACACTCGTCTGGTTTGGTTTGATCACTAAACCATTGTTGCATGTCACGACGCTTCTGTTGTAGGTGCTTTCTTCTGTGACCTCTACGGTGTAATAGTCGAAGCAGGCCTCAGGCTGTTCCCATTTAAGGGCAAAGGTGTTTGAATCAACAGCTCCCAGTTGCAGGTTTGTCACCTCAGGTTGTACTGCGCCAGTAGAAAATAATTATTACCTCTGTTGAGAAAGGTGGCAAAAGACAGAATAAGTGCGAGCTGCAAATGCAGTGACCTATGCCTTTCCTGAAAACCAATAATGGAAAACGGTACTTATATTACCACAGCATCACTCTATCTCTAACATCAGAGTAGACTCAGATTTGTAAGTCCGGCAGATTCAAATGCGAATTTACGCTGTTGATAGCACACTGTGTAAAGAAAAAAATTACACCACCTCCCGCTAAAGAGAACCATGTGTAGATGTGAAGCAGCGGGCGCTAACGCTTACACTGGCGGCGGCGTTGACGCTGGCGCTCATCGCACGTTGCGCAGGAGAGAAAACTGGGGAGGCGCAAAGCATGCAGTGATGGAGCGGTGTTTCCTACTGGAACATGCCAATCGCTGCTAATGGGCAATGAGAGACAGAAGACTCCGACTGGACACAGAGACCCACAGTCCGCTTTTAGTTAACACGCACTCTGCGAATTTTTATTTTTCAACAACGCACAGGAGAAATCTCCCACCGGCACCACCTTGCAGGTCAAAATCCATTGCCATATATACGGAGTGGCCAGTGAACGATTGTGCAGCGCGAGCAGTCGGTTTTTTCAACCAAGAAACTCGCTAGCAGACGTTGCCTGCGTCGGCGTCGCGAGGCGAGAGAGGGGGGAGCGTAGGAGAGGAGAGAGAGGGGGGACGCGCATGCGCAGTGGAAGTGTGGACGCCGCGGGCAGGGATGCCTAGAGGAGAGAGGGGGGGAGCGTAGGAGGGGAGAGAGGAGGGGAGGCGCATGCGCAGTGAGGGTGTGGTTGCCGCGGAGAGGGATGCCTAGAGGAGATAGAGGGGAAAGGAGGTTTTTATTTATTTTTTTAAAGGGTTTGCGCATGCGCAGTAAGGGGAGGCCACGTGGCACACCACCACCACCACCGGATTAAGCTTCGCCATAAGATGCTTCAAATCTAAAAGTCATGGCCTGCGCAGAACGCGCACCAAAGACACATCGTAGGCTAGGAGCAGCCTTCCAAGAGCCCGTAGAAAACTCTCCTAAGGCGCCTACATGTAGTGTGGAGCATAGAGTGCAGTGTTTCGGTCACGGTTGAAGAAAACGAGAGCTCCTTAAGAGCGACGCAAGCGCGTTGCCGCAACTGTCAAGCTTCTACAGCAGTCACCAAGTTGTGAGAAGGATCAATAACCTGACCGGAAGCTTTCACTGTGCCATAAAAGACCGTTTTTATTGTAATTTACCTCGCTCAAAAACGTTCTTAGGCTACTGTGTATTCGAGCACACAACAACAGCCGATTCAACTGGCGCCGCCGCCGGCGGTGTCCGTCACAGTTATCCTCTTCCGCACGCGCTGACACCATTTTCCGGACGTGCTGAAGCGCGGCCATCTTGGACTGATAACGTTGCAGTTTTGCATCCGTATGAAATAAACAAACACTGCTATGATGAACTCGCATGCACGAAAGCGCTTGGGCCGGTACATTCAACGCTTTTATTACCATGATGATTTCATATTACAACATTGAAAACCGGGATAGCAATCACTTATCAGCCCATGATGGCGGCGCCCATGAGCCGAAAGTAAGATCGTGTTAACCGCCCTGCTCCCCTGGTGACTAGCCAAGAGTTCCTAGCCGCTTAACCTGCATGTTTCTAGCCGTTTAACCTGAACAATGGCGGTTTTGGTGGTAGCGCTCATATTTAAGTGCGTTGCTATAGCCTGCGCTGCGATGAGAATTCGCTATAAGAATTATGTAAATGGGGTGTACTTGAACTGCCTAATTGCAAATATCAAAAACTTTTTGCGCTTCCTAATTTAGTTTGCTGGAAAAGGTCTGTGAGTTTTTTTTTTTGTTAAAGTGATGCTCAATTATTTTCTTGGAGTCGCTAGGCAGTACGGTAAGTCTAATAACGCTGGTTTAAAATGAATACCTCACTATTTCCGACACTAGTATCGCGGGGCAATAGGTGCATGACTCAGTTGACTAACTTAAAATAGGTATAGAGTCGCTTCACGCTTCGGTGTGTGTCATTTGACCAACATAGGAGAGTCACTGGCAAAATTGTTCTGGCACCCTCAGCAGTGGTAATGTAGGCCTCCATATATGAGTGCTTTCACTTTTCGTAAGAGACTCTAGATACTCTCCTAAAGCGCACCGACTCTCAGCCACCAAGAGAGTTCGCGTATCTCTTCAAAGTGGATCGTATACGTGGCAAGTAAAAACTCTCCGACAAAGGTCCCACATGCTCTTTTTTCTTAGAGCACGCTGCTTTCCTCACTCCGTATTTGCAGACAGCATCCTGAAACAGTTTTAGGAGCTTGTTGGGCAACCTTCTTAAGCTCGCGCCTTGTCCAGCGGCGATGGCGGTGGCGTGTACACTTCTCCGCTCAATGCGCCGGCTTTCCGGTGATTTCAGGAATGCTCACTAGATGGCGGCGCCGCTCAAGGCGACGCACACCACTCTCAGCACGTGCGCCTCCTTTCTCTTCGCCGGGAGCTCACGCAGTGAACGCTATCTCTTCGTTACCGCTCGGCCGAATGGACACCGCAATGCGGCGCGGCGGGCTCGCAACGAGCGTCGGCGCCGCTCAAGGCGACGCACACCACTCTCAGCACGTGCGCTTCCTTTCTCTTCGCCGGGAGCTCAGGCAGTGAAAACTTCGTTACCGCTCGGCCGCATGAACACCGCACAGCAGCGCGGCGGGCTCGCAACGAGCAGCAGCTGGGGCTCGCCGTCCGAGCACCGCATGTAATGTATATATAACAACGTTGTCACGTCTATATATGATGGTAGGAGATGTGTACGGAGGATTCGCGGGTTACCCGATCATCATCCGAGCAAGCTCCTCCAACATCATTCACTTGTGGATATGGCGTGATTCTTTTTGCGTTGCACCTAGCAATGATGTCGCTCCTGTAGATTGCATTGTGGATGCGCTGCGCGTTCCGCGCACATCTGGGGGTTTTATAGCGAATAGAGGCTGTTCCCGTCCTTGCCCACAAGTATAATTGTCCCGGGCTGCACAGAGAAGATAAATTTGTTCTTTACGTGCGGAAGCCACGATATCATTATAGGCATTGCTGACTCTGCATTTATTTTTTATCACATGGGCTCCTTTACCATGCACATAAACATAAGTAAAGGGGTATTCTTGGTACACCATATTAGCAACGGCGGTAATTCGCAAGTGGATGTTCCGCATTCATAAATGTGATTAAATCCTGATGCTTCAGCATGAATCATGTTGTGGCAAAAGGAACACGCCGACGCGGACACCGGAATTACGGCGACCTGGGTCTTCAACGTCAGGGTGTTAAAGATGTCCTATCGGCGCGGTTAATCTCGACAAGAATGACAGATGGCGCCGATTCCAATTATGCGGGACGCATCTGTTTTCCCAGAAGCGTCAAAACTCTTACCGGCGGTCATGAAGCGTTAAAAACTATTTAGTTTTGACATCACTGTGAGTAGCATTAGGCTTATAGACGCGTTGATTGATAATCACTTAACTGTGACTAAACTTCACTGTTGCGCGTGGTCACCGATTGTTTAGTTATTGTTGTGCTCAGTGAGAAAAGCAGAAAATGCATGCAAAATGAGAAGGACCAACACACGTTTGTGTGGAAATCAGCTAGTCAATACAATTACGCTTTGTTAGAAACTTAATGCATTTTGAACTATGCTGAGGGAAATTAAGCACACCACCACGGAGCGATTGAGCGCAATGGACCTTGTCAAGGGAGGCCGATTGGCTCACACTTTTTGTGCAAGCAAGCCAGGTTTCCTACTGCCTGTTTCTGAAAATTTGCCCCATTTTGGGGAATTCACTTTGGGGACGCGTGAAGTGCATTCCAACGTAATGTGTGGAAGTGGGGACCGGTCTTCACGTTTAAGAAGCGCGAAAAAAAAAGGGGGGGTCGAAGCAGAGAATACACATAGCACGGACGCGTTCTAACAACTAGGCCAAATAGCCGTGTTGCCGCTGTTCACATTGCGGGCTCATAGAAAGTTTAGGAATTGGGGACCCAAGATACAGAGTCCCCAAGCTGGGCTGGGTAGGCTGCTCTTGTGTTTGGATGATCAGCCGAGTTTGAGAATTGGGTCAAACCCAGGCTGCGTGGGGTCAAACGCACGTGGTGCCGTACGGGGCACCGCACGTGGCGAAATTAAAATTATGTGACGTGTGGGCAATACTGCATCATGGCTCGCACTGCGTCTGCGTCGTCTCGCTGGCGACCCAAGAAACCTTTGGGACGCAAGCTAGTTTTCGCTTTTTGGGTCTTCCGTGAACGCGCGAGCAAGAACCTAAGAGTGGCTTGGGTTACGTGCACGCGCCCTGACGGTTCTCAGATAACTTGGGTTCCCAAGCTCCTTGGGGAACCAATCCTCAAGCTCTCTACTGTCTTCGTGATTGGTACGGGGCTTATGTCGTGTCGCCTGCAAAGATTTGTACTTGTGTTAGCTAGTAGTTGGCGCGTATTCCCAGCCTGTTCCCCAGTAAGACCCCGATGCGCATTAGCATATTTCTGGTGGTCGCATTAATGGCATTCTAAGATGTCGTGTGAGTTCTACAGAGGTTCGTCGATAGCGTTCATCGCCACTCGGAAGTTAAATGCGCGTGTTAACCGATTTGTCTTATCGTTGTCCTCCAGACACATGCGGGCATGGCACAGCACGACGGTGCCATCTCCTCGTAAGCCACAGTTTTCAAGCTTGCTTTGGGGGTGCGTCAAGAACCGCGATAGCCATAGCATGGCTCAGTTGTTGAGGTAAATTTATTTTGAAGGAAAGAAATGAACCTTACTCGACCAAGCGTGCATCGCTGCTGCATCAATACACATGTGTTCCTGAAGTGCTCCTCGTATCATGCGCAATTCCTGCGCGATGCCATGGCAATTTCTCGTGTCCAATACATCAAAGTAGCTCCATCTGTGCTTAGTTGTCCAGCATCTACTATGATGAGGCACCTTCCGACATATGTACCTTCGTTTATGTGGAACTTCTATACTATGTTTTTGCTTAGTCACCTCCGCTATCCCAACCCTGTCACGCGTGGACAGTGAGCAAGTAACTATTTCTTAAGTGAACCCTATTTGGGATTATGGATCATTCACAAAATCTCTTACCTGAAGCGGGAATTAAGATGTCGTTTAGAGAGAAACCAGAGGAGGTGCGGGCAGGTGGTCCACTGATATGGGTGCGTACCTTGAAATTCACTTTGCTACAAGGCTGGAGCTGACTGCAGGTGGCCTGTGTCTGGTCTGGGTGGATGATGGAACCATTGACACACGACCCCACCGTACCAGGTGTTATTCTTGTGCCATCGCTTTTAACACCGTTGACTTCTATCCAGTAGTAGTCCAAGTTGACCCTCGGTTTCGTCCACGCAGCAGTGAAGCTATTCGTACCGACACTCACTAGGCGTAAGGTGGTCACATCAGGAAGAACTGCAACAAGGTAACCACGCAATGTCAAAATATGGTCTGACTAAAGTGTAATTAACTGGCTTACTCTTAAATATTCCAATACAAGTCCTTCAAATAATGGTGCGTTATTCAGAATATGTAATAGAATACTGGCTAAATAGCCCCTTTTTTCGCAAAAGACTTTGGCCCAAACACAGCGCCCTAACGGCTGTGTTGTGCAGAAGGGGCTTGATGGGGCGAGTTGGTCTAGCATACTGGATGAAAAAACGCTGCGCAAGAACACAAGGATTAGAAACAACACTTACAACAGACGAGCGCTAACTATACGCCGATGTTTATTCGCAAACACTGAAATAATTATACATGAAAAACCAACACCACCATCATGACGTGCTCAGGCTCTATCACGACATGAAGGCAATCTATTTTGCGTCAAGACCCCTGACGTGTTTCTGCGCGCGCAATGTAAAAAAAAACATGGCCGATCCATCTGTCATAGAAATAGGTATAACACGAAAGTGAGACGTGCCTTCCCAGAGGTAGTTGAGCGTTTATTGTGCATTGTTTCGCCACAAGGGCGAAGGAATGAGTGCTACAGCAACAAATTGTAATCTCACGTGAAGGACGGCAAGCAGCTCGAAACTTGCAGCGCGCACCTCAAGCAGAAAGGACGCACGAAATGAGCATACACAGGACGAGCGTGGACTAACAGTCACAGCTCGACACTTCAAGCGCGATGCTCAAACACAAAGACGCACGAAATAAACACACATGTTGAAACAGGATGAGCAACTGTCACAACTGTTACTTCCTTTGTGAGCAGCGCGCTTCTTTCGTAAACGCGACCACTGCGCCGAGAGAAGTGACCTTCGTGCTCTCTTTAGCCACTGTAACTTCAAAGTAAACTTGCGGCGGAAGCACAAGACGTACAAAGCACCCCAATGCCCTAATCACGAGATAAGCGTGTGCGCACGAGCGACCACGTCCTTTGGAGGCGCGCGCGCCTCGCAGCGAGAGGGGCGACGACCATTCAGAGCGCGCCCTCCGCGCCACCTTCGCGCCATCTCGCTAGTGATGACGAAAAAGCGCCGAAATCGCCGAGGTCTGAAAACCGCCAACGGTATATCGTGTATATAAATAGATCACCGTTAGTACGCTCACATACGTTCGCTCTGTGGTCGAGTGGTTTCGCGCTCAAAGTGATAGGTCGTAGGTTCGACGCCCAGCGACGTAACTTTTCTTCTAGTTTTTTCTTTGCAATTTGTTCGTTTATATTTTCCAACGTCATATCCGTGACGGGAATACGTCAGTGGAGCCGTAGTGGACCCCGGCATAAACACTTTCGTTTTAAAAGCTTCGTTGATCTCACTGAATAATCTATCCCGGGATCGTGCCTTAGTCCGGTTTGATTAGGAATTGGACGGCAGTGGCAATGCTTACAGTGCTCTGCCATATGCTTACCCGCATTGTTTTTACCTGACAAGTTGCGCTCTCGCGCCCTGTCATTGTCATAGTGGGATAGGGTTTCGCGGAATCTCATGAATGTTGCGCAAATACATAACGTGAATTTTGTTTTCAGTGTCCCGTGCACATTATCGAAAATTTACTAAATGATAAACAAAGTAACATCGGATCCCTCCACCAAGAAACATGCGGTACAGTACACACAAGACAAAAGGGATTTCCTTTTCGAAGTTCCCCTAACCTAACTACAATCAGAGGGCGCGAGAGCAAAACTGGACAGTTAAGAACAACACGGGCAGGCATATGGCAAAGCACTACAAGCTTTTGAACTGTCGTCCAGTTCTTAATCAAACCAAATTGTTGGCACGATTCGGGGATAGATTATAGATGCAGATCCTCGAAGCTTTCTACATTGCGAGCAGGATACACGTACATTAGGTGCGCGTCAGTGGCACTTGAACCAAATGACATTGCCTTCATTTCACGATAGATAGTGAGCACGTCATGGCGGTTTTGTTGGTTTTTCATGCATAGGTAGTCGTGTTTCTTCAGTTAAGCTTCAGTTCATAGTTCGCGCCCCTCCGTTGTAAGCGTTCCTTCCAGTCCTCGAGGTTTTCGCGCAGCGTTCTTTCATCCAGTAGGCTGTGTAATGTTTCGGCTGCAGGCGTCGTCGTATTGCAGATGGCAAGAAAGCTGGATAAGGCATATAAATAAGATTGTCTAAAGTAAGGACTCTGAATTGCCATGCTGCAGAGAGAAAATTTAAAGTAGAAATTGCGGCGGTCTTCAACTTGTTTAGATACACCAGAGATTACAAGCGAGCAACGTATCTAAGTGATCTATAAATCTAGCATTACATGCACTTTTTATAAGCAATTGCTGATGCTCAAATGAAGATGTGTATAATATACTTTTGTGGTAATGCCGATTGTGGTTGACGAAGCATTTATTATAAATGTGCGCAAAATATTTCAATTTTGAGCACTTCACCTTGTATTCAAATATGAGATGTTTGGTGAGGGCTTGCCTCCACTTGGACGTCATTACCTCTATTTCAGAACACACACGCTCGAAATATGAACTGCGTTTAAAGCAGATGCTAACTGTATCTCGACGCAACACAGAGGTGGGTGTATTCAATAAATATACGCATGCTGTTCACTATCGAACTTCTATGAGCAACGGCCATTGCATTTGGAAGAGCAAGAGATAAAATTATGAGCCGTTCCCATATGGAGAAACGGGGGCAAGTGGTACTTGGTGTGTGCATGCCTGACGCACTAGTTTTATTTTATATCGCATTGCGAAATGCTTCCTTCTAAATTTTTTCTTCCTCCATGCTGGAATTGGCACCTTGACGCATGCGCTTCGCAGTACGACACTTCTGTTGCTACAGTTAACAAAAACAGTCATGAGTTAAACAATGAAACGCTAACAATGAAGGCAACAATGAAACTTGGGGACATGAAATCAATCAGCAACGGCTGATCGCCAGCAAACCCACGATCGAGAGAGCGTCAATTATTGGAAAACCGCGCATACTAATTGCGTACGCATATGACCAGCGCACCTTCGAGTGCATATTTGTAGTACAAACCAAATGAACGCCAATCGTTCCATTCGAAGTTGTGACGTCAATATTCGTAATTATCTGGGTGGAAGATGGAAACTCACCGATGATTGGCGTCCGTATTTCCGCTACGGCTGTCCGGCTGCTGGTTTCGTCCCTTCCGCAACGTGCTTTTGCCGTAACGAGTACGCAGTACGCCGTATCCTCAGTGCTGTCGAAAGTTATCGAAGTCTCTGAAGTCACGTGCTCACTACAATTGCTCAAGTTCTGCGTTTGACCACATGTCCTGAATGTTTGGCATATCTTCACGTTATGTGACAATATTACGGCAGCCAGTTTATCGGCATAGTCCCAGTGCAACTGGGTCCTTAATGTTGATGTCGGTACCATAGTTATGTTCCTTGGTGGATGTAGTTCTGGAACAAAGCACCCAATTAGCGTTATAATGAATGAATCCTGGCACACGCTTCGTAATCAGAGGGAAATTAATAAAGACTGCATCTGTCTGCGTTTCTAGTGTTCTGTCACAGTGAAAAAAAGATGTATTCGCAGTCCCCTAACATATTACTGAAATGTAATTGAGCAGCTGTATTCGAAAGACGCCCCAAATCTATGTAGAAGGGGTGGTGTAACTTCTATTGACAAATAACAATGGCGTATATACATTGAACAACTGCATCGTAACTTCTATTGACAAATAACAATGGCGTATATACATTGAACAACTGCATCCCTTTTAGCCCCAATACCAAAGATGAAGAACATGTGATGTGCGACAACCAACTGACCATTAAAAGGGCTGCGTTCTGCTTTATATCCATCTCGCGCATGTCGCTTGCGCGAGCAGTAGTTCCCCGAATCAACCTATTCACTTGGAATTACGATGTCAGTGTGTATTCAAGGCGGTGCGTATGTGTGACGTTTCTATAGCACCTCCTCACCATAAGGTCTTACTAATATGAAAAACAATCATTATCATGATAACATTTCGGCCTACCATGGGTTTGTGAGGCATGTTTACAATATACCCAAATCATTTCGTTGACCGTGTCTGCAAGCGAGCAAAATATTTTCACTTGCATTTGTATCATGCATAGCGGAAAATTCTATCAAAAAGGACTAACAAAAAAAAACGACGCTGCACATACAATTTCATCAGCTATATTCTGCCCTGTTCTTTCCTGAAAGATAACATTTACGCTTATTTATTATATGGTTTTAACGTATTTCAAATTTTATGCCATACACAATTCTTCTTTCTAGAAAAAAAATTAAGGCAGCTTCGCACTTGTGGTGCCACGCCTGAAAGAACTTTGGAGCTGGACGGCCTTCTTTGTTTGTGTTTATTTTTCTGTTTCTTCCTTTTGCTCTCTTCTCTCTAATGTGCGTTTTTGTCGCTGTTTATTTTTATTTATTTCTCGCGACATGCATATATTTGTTTCTATTTCTTGCTACTTCTAGCTTGTTTTCTAATTCGTCCCGTTCTTTCTCTTTCTTCGTTTCTCACTTCCTGTGTCTTCCTGCCACTTTCCTGTACTGTCAACATATTTTTCTTGTTTTCTTTGATTCCTCTCTTTCTGTATTTCTTCCTCTTTCTGTTTTTTCTTTCCTTTCTTTCTCGTTATATGTCGCTTTATATGCTATGTTTTACTCTCCCCCCTCTTCTTTCCCCCCCTCCTCACCCTCACATCTCTCACCCCCCACTTCCCTTTCTCACTTCCTAAGTATACTATAATATACAAGGTTATGTAACGCTCTTCTAGCGTGCCGGAGTAGCCGAGTGGCTACGATGCTCGCCTTCAGATCGTAGGTACGCGGGTTCTTATTCCGCGTCTTCAAAAATTTCTTTTTACCAATAATTTCTGTTTTTTTTTTCTTTTCTCTCTCTTTCTTTCTATTTTCTTTCTCTCTCTCTGTACTCGTTGTCTCACCCATCATAGTTATTGCACGCCACGCCGGAGAAATCGGCACGCGTGTTCTGGGAGTGAAGCAGAAGATGATGAGAGGATGCAGAAATGACCGCAAGTATCAGAAGGCTATGCTTTTTCATGATTATAATTATTTATGTTCACCGGTCATGGACCAATGCTGGGTCTAAACTGCTCTGCTGTTAATATGCATAAACGATATTTGTAGTTTGGGCTATTTTATGATGTCTGCTCTTCACAGATACTAACAGTGGTGTGGAATGTCACTTTAACTTCAACTAGCAATGAAACAATGACGTACCTTCAGATGGTATGAAGACATCATTTACGGTCACTCCAGGCGAAGTGCGCTCTGGTGGCCCGTTCAGATGAGTACGCATGGTGTAAGACAATTTCGTGCACGGCTCGAATGGTCCGCAGGTGAGTTTCGTCTGGTCAGGGTGAATGATGGTGCCGTTGGCGCAGAGACCGAGCTTGTGTTGGGATCTTATCCTGCTGCCGTGCTCGATGACTTCAATGGAATAGTAGTCGAAACGACCTTGGGGCCTCCGCCAGGATAGCGTAATGTAACCATTTTTCACGTCCGCAGTCGTTAAATTGGAGACATCGGGAAGTTCTGCAAACAAGTGTCGCAGAACTTTCATTTAGGTGACAGCTAGCTAACTCATTGCCACTAATTTTCAACGCAAAAATGTGTTCGTAGACTTAGTCACGGAACGAACTATGTGGCATCAACACTGTGGTCAAACTGACAAAGATGTCTGCCGTCAAACGCGCCCGAATTGCGTAGCCACTATGAAGAACACGGAAATTTTCACAATTTCGGATGACTAGTAAAGCGGGTCAGAGTAACTTTGCCTTGCACAGAACATCCGAATACCACGTGGTGTTGTAATCGGCTAACTCGACGCATCTTTAATTCAAGTGCGAATCGTGCATGGTAAATGCGCTAAGACGAGCAACTGCAGTCTCATATATAATGGGGTACTTGATATAAATGCCTTTAGGCAATTTTTAATCTGTTGTTGTGTAATACCCTCGTGATACTCAGCGTACAATATATTGCACACTCGTTATTAGCGTCAGCGCCGCGCTGCAACTGCTGCATTTGCAAAGCGCTCTTGTACAATGCATTGCAAAGCCATGTGCTGCCATCTGGCCGAGAATCAGAGAAATCGACTAAGCGACGACCCTGGCGGGCACGTTCAAGATGGCGTTCATCCCGTCGAGCACGTTTTATTCGACGCGGCCAATTAATTTACCCTTATTTATTTACCGCTTTGCTAAATGTTGTTGGATTTGTAATAAGTGATTCGGGAATCATTTTGGGCACAGCTGCTCTGGAGGCAAGCGAGTAACTTCTCTATGACTTTGGTAAATTGTTTTGTGTACATTGTATTGTACACCGGGACTGAGTGCTGCCGGTATGGAGGCGCGAGCGCACGAGTTGGCGCGTTCGTTTGGCGCTCTCGCTTACATACAGGTTCACTGCTGACATAGCTACAAAGCAAGTTATTAAATGCAAAGGATTTCTTAGCGGACTGCAGGCACTTTTAACGCTTCTAGCCACGTATTTATCTCGCCGTAGCGTTTCCAGCTACGCATCTATCTATTTATCTAACCGCCCACGTCTGGGCGCTCTCGTGATCGCCTCCTTAAGTTGGGGTAGACCAATATTATTATGGGAGGGTAAGAGCGTTTCAGGAATATGTCTGGCTGGTCATGACATGAATAACGTGAAAATCCCGTCGTGTACGTCTTCAAACGCTTTCCTCCTGACACATGTGGCACATACCCATAAACCACGGGCCGCGGTATGCGGGTATGAGCCACAGGTGATTGACACTTTATATATACCCAGGAACGGCGAGAACAGACATTGATAATTTAAATGCGAGTGCGTTAAGAAAAACTGACATCGGCAGCATTAGCACCCGACGAATGCGGAGAATAAATATCAAGGTCCCAGCAGGAATCGAACCCAAGAATTCTGCGTGGCAGTCAAGAGTTCTACCACAGAGCCACGCCAGGACACAAAACTGCTTTAGAGAAAGAGCCTATATATGCAGGCGTAATGTTGGTGAAATGTCACTTGTCGTTGCACTGCTGGCAGCATAATTTTCTAAACATCATATATGTACTCCTATGATACAGGCGTCGCGTCGGGTTAACGTCAGTTGTATACTTAAGCTCCACCCACTGACGTTGTCTACGTAGCACTAGCCAGCGCTACGATTCTCGCACGCACAAGCGCTACATGTAAGCTTACCGCTTAAGTATTCGTAATACCTATGTTGCTGTTTGTATCGTTACGCAACTGTAAACAACTGGTTACATAAAACATATGCGAAGTTCAACATATGTCTGTGCCTACAACAGTTGTGCATATCTTTAGCTTATGGCGTATTCGGTTGGGCGTTTTCGAGCGCTCTAGAGCGCTCTGAAAAGTTTCCGCGCGTTCGGTTGGTAGAATTCGAGCGCTCGGACTACCTTCGGTTGGCTTTTTCGGAGCGTCGAACTCGGACTCGGAGCGCTCCCGACCGCTTTGACTTCGAAGTCGGAGCGTGGCGCGATCTGGCCGGGAGGACGCATCACGTGACACAAGCCGTTGCCGGCAGGTAACAGCGCGAGCGCGTATTTCCGAAGGGGACATCGCCGGGCGCGTAATACTCCGTGCACGTGTGTTGTTCGTGGCGTTTTTGAGCGTGTGTGTACGAAGTCATAAATGCACCATGTCAAAAAGGATGTGGCTAGTGAAGGCGGAGAAAACGTCAATGCTGTTGTTACAGCAGCTCGCAGACGAATGCCTTGAAGCTGGCAGCTCGGACGACGACGACGATCGCCAGATTTATGTTCTGAGCTCAAGAGCCTGTTGCTACGTCCAGATATGTCGGAGATGGCCAATCAACTGATCGGCGCCATTTGTCGATGCAGCGCAGGAATGTTTACCCTGCTGCTTCCCGCGCTGGCTGCACGGTGGCGCTACAGGCGCGCTGCTCCGAAACCGCCGATGTATTCGGTTGGTACGCTGCCTCTCGCGCTCTGATTGCGAGCTGCCTCGGCGTCTGGCGACTCTCAGCCAGAGGACGGTAGCGGCCAACCGAATACGCCATTAATTTCGTAACGTATCGCTCAATAAAAAAAATTTCACCACACACACCTTCCCTCCACGTTCTTCGCACAACATCGATTCCCATGGAGCATGGGATCTGCCGATTTTTTCTTTGTTCTTTTTACTGTATGTGCACTAGAGCGTTCGTAAATGTTACACTGACGCAAATTTTCTTCTAAAAGGATATTTGTATTATCTCAGCAGCGTTTCTAGTTTTCTTTGCATCATTGCTTCATGAAACTATTTTAAGCAGTTCCATACATTGTATGAAACTGCTCAGTTTCGTGAAGAGCGGAAACCCTTTGTATGCCGCTTGAAATATTTTTCTTTCGTTTCTTGTAATCCCTGAATATAGAGTTTTTTTATACAGTCCCAGTGTGCAATATATTGCACATGCTTCTTTACGCGTGCCAAGTGCCGTTCGTCGATTAAACTTTCTAACCGTGATAAGGTTGTCTCATTTGTCGAAAATAATGCGTTTTCTTGATAAATGGGAAAAAATTCGTAACTCTGGTCTCACGAGGATACAATTGAAGCCATCGCATGCGTGATACAGACTGCATGGATTTATTTACGTTACAGAACAACTACGGCAGCACCTAAGCATATTCTACGAGAAAGCATCACTTGTTGCTGAGTGTGTAACTGAGTTAATTGCTTCCTCAGCTTACGTCGGCCGTTTTGCTACCTTGCGATGGCATCTTACTTCATCGGCAGGGAACTGACACCTAAGACCTCGCTTCGTTGTTTTGTCTAACAACCTAGACGTAAGCGATTCAACTTCAGACAATGAAAACGCCATAACACCTACAGTGGCGCCATTCTGATCATTCGGCACCTGGGGTAACGCCCCCTAGGCTTATTCCCCGACTCCTGCCTTTCTTCTGGATTAAAAATTGTCTAAGTGTTATCGCGCTTTCATTTCTTGTGCGACAAATCCTTACCAAATGTTTCATCTTTCCGCCGTTCTAAAATATTGTTACTGCTTTCCAGTGAAGCATGCGCCTATGCGAAGGCGTTTTACATCACGCTTTCAATGGTGATGCGCTGTTCGTTTTACGGCACACGAAGTTAGTGTGAAGGTGCATATACGCAGTATTATAGTACGTAGCATTTGGATTTTTTTGGCACGCCGCGCTCAGGAGAATGGCATAATCACTCGAGATGTGTTAAATACTCTTTAGTCACATTAAATAACATTAACAATTTTTAATGCGTGTTGTTGCCCACGTCAAAACGGGGGCCACAATACGCATGACTTCTCTCAAAACTATTGTGCTGAAATGGTATTCATATATACATTGCTTTTTGTTTGGTTACATAGCTGGGTGAAACATTGAATAATTAGGCTAATGAAGATGCATTAGGCTATAATATACTAGCAAAAAAGGTGGATGATAATATCGGTGTGAAGTCATAAATGCAGTAATCAGGCAGCTTTGAAGAAGATAACAATTTAAAATAGATTTAAAAAGGCAATAATATTATCTAGCGATGAGCGAGCTAACACCACGACATTATTGTCAGACATGACGTACAGGAAAGTTTCGAATAACTTAGACGAATTCAAGTAAGATTGTGCTAGAGGCCAATGTACTTACGCTTAGGTGCACGTTAAAGAACACCCGATCGTCGAAATATCCGGAGCCCTCTACTATGGCTTGACTCGTAATGTTATCGTGGTTTTGTCACGTAAAACGAGAGAATATTAACAGGTAAGACTATAGAAGTTGCTGTTCCAATAAATTTATCCTCTGTACCTAAAGGTTTTCGCCCTCTACCCCCATTTGGACATCACTACCTGTGGACATCACTACCTGAAAAAGAACTCTTCCGCCTTGCATCTTAACTTTCAAACAAATATGATAAATATGTAGGTAAGTCTATTCAGATCGTAAAAATGTCAGACTTGTAGATAAACTACTTTTTACAAGCGGTACGAAAAGTGGTTGCTCTTAATATACCGCTCTGTTTTACTCCACAAAATAAATATCTCTGTACGACAATGCGAATTCAACGAATCTCAGTAGCCACCGCCCGGCACTGCCCACAAATTGATTACAAGGGTAAAAAAGTTTTACCATTGCGCCGACAGAAACGTGGGACACTTACCGAGCAAAGGCGTACGTATCTCTGCTATCGCTGGATCACCATTTAGGACGTGCCCACCACACTGAGAGACTGTTCTGACCAAAACGCAGTACACGGTGTCGACGTTGCTGCGAAAGTCTAGCCAGTTCTCATGCGTTCGCAGTTCGATGCAGCCGCTTAAGTTTGTTTCTAAGCGACAAGATATGAACGTAGTGCATATTTTTACGGTGTACTCAAGGAATCGTCCGGGAACTTTCGCCGATGGCTCCCACTGTAGATGTGTAAGTGACGGTGATTTTCCGACCATGGATATATTCTTCGGTGGATCCGGATCTGCGTAGAAAGGCAGTTCTTTCTGGCTATTTTTTTCTTTTTTTTTTTGCGTATACCGCCCACTGATGGCGAAGAATTTGTTAAAGTGCATCAAGTCACCAACTAATTTACAAAGCCGATGGTAGTTTTGTCGATTACAAACATTTAAAAGAAATTGCTGAATGTACATTTCGCGAATCACAGAGTATTCCTGGAAGTTAATGACTTCGTAACGAATGGTCAACTTTCAACTGCATTTCAGTCAATTGAGAGCGTCCACAATTGTTAAATACTCTAGAAAATAAGCTCCTATTTAGCTCATTGTTCAGCGGAAATATGCGCAAGCTGCGCTTTGTAGCGACTGAAAACTACATCATGACTGTGAAGTGACATATTGATTTATACACGAAAAATCAAACGGCCTTTATTCAATTGCCTAGAATGACACCAAGACGAAAGCCACCTTCTTTGTCTTTCCTACTCTTCGCCGTCGATTCTAAATAATCTCCCTGAAAACAAACTTCGTCTAGAGCGGTTTTGCACTGCCTCAGGGATCGGAGGCGTTGCAAAGCATTCTACAGCCCACGTGATATTGCAGAGCCTCGGGGATTGGCCCATCTTTGACCGAGCGACAATGTCACGTCGTGACGTCATCATGTGACGTCATAAAAGCATTAGGAATACCTCACCCACTGATCACATTATGAAATTTGTGACGTCATCATAACAACACAACTGATGACGTTATCAAAGTTGTGAGGTCACATAACGTCATAATTATATAATGACGTCATAGATTTATGGAGGCCTGCTACGTCATGACGACTTCATCGCGTGAGGACTTTTGGCATCACTTGTGTTGACGCCGATTGTCACGTTTCTCGTTCTATGAGGCATTTTCGCCTTAAGAAACACATTGCTGACATTTGTATTGTGACATGAGCTTGGCATATGATTCCGCATGCCTAACTCACAATTTTGTGGGCACTAACATGCAAGATGGATCATAAGCAGCAAAAATGAAATATAAATTGCATGACTATGTTTGTGTGCTTATATGAACCAGAAGTTTATGCCAGCTTGACACCTTGTTATAAGGAAGCATTAGATTTATAGGTATTTGAAATGGTAATCACCTTCTCCGGGAATAAAGATGCCTTGGAGGCTAGCACCCCGGGATGTGTGCTCCTTCAGTCCGTTTCTATGCACTCGTATGGTCATGTTTACCGTGGAGCATGCCTCCAAGTTCGTGCACGTCACACGATTCTGATCTGGGTGAATGATTGTGCCGTTCGCGCACGATGCCGTGGTGCTCGTTTTATTACTGCCGGGCTGCTTATCGTCGTCTTCGGCAATGGACACCCAGTAGTAATCGAACCGAGCCTGTGGTCTTTGCCAGGAAACGGTTATAGAGTTATCCACAGCATAGAGTAACCTGAAGTCGGTTACGTCAGGCAGGTCTGAAAAAAAATAATGATACTTTATTTCGCATTTACGTTAACTGTGTGTGAATGCCATAACTTAAATTGATCGACAGCGTTTGTTGAGTCAAATAGATAATTAAACTCGGTGGAAATGCCCCACTTCAAGTGCCTTTGAACCAAGCTATTTAAGGAATCACGTTTTTCATGGCAAAGAAATATGCCGCGGGCAAGCAGCAAAGACATGCTCGGGTTATTTTGCAGCATAATGGCATAACTTAAGCTAAACAAGAATGCAAACACGAGACACACAATCTACAGCGCGCAATTTCCAGTGCTTTATTACCCCCTTTTTAACTGCAATATCAATTTTAAGGACACTCTCGCGGGTTTGTTGCCGTCGCCGTTGCTTCCATGTTTCGTATATGTATGTGTATATGCATGTATAAAAAAGCCACAAAGAAAACTAAATCAGAAAAAAAAAGTTCCGAAGCGTGCCACCAGGGAATCGAACGTGCGACCCATCTCGCCACAGCGGGCCACGTTAGACATCTCGGCCACGCGCGATATGTCTGTAATGTTCAACTGCGCGTTTAAAAGGGCACGACGCAAACTACCAATGAAGACGACGACTCGCGACCGTAGCGCGTGTGAGCGTGGCCACATCTGCCCAAAGAAGAGCCTACACGAAGATTTTGGAAGAAACGCCACGGGTGCAGGACGGCAGAGCGAGCAGACGTCACTGAGTCGTGACCGAGTGAGAAGGTGACCAGAGCGCGGTAGTGGTGGCCGGCAGAGCTGCTGCAGCAAGGCCGCAGCGGGCTCCCCACGTGGACACACACCCAAGCATCTTCTCGTTGTCTGGCGTTGGCCAAGCAAGCTCTACGTCTCGGCCTCCGTTTCCCAACTGCGGCTGGCGAACGCCGAAAGGTCGCTGACCTCGACTCGCCTGATGCTTCCTTTGCTCTACAAGAATGAGCGTCTCTACAGCACCTATAGTCCGTGACAGCCTAAGAATAAATATAAGCTCCGCCCACGAAGACGCATTGCTCATATAACGTGGCAGCAGAGAGCAAAGGACCGGGTTGATTGGCGGAACATGGGAAAGGCCTTTGACCCTGCACTGGGAGTAGTCAGGCTGATGCTGATGATGGTGTGATGATGATGATGATGATTGATATAAGAGAGCTTGTCCAATGTCCGGCGGGCCCGCGAGGTGGCAGATGGGCTGAGCCTGTCTGCCCCGACGTGGGACTAAGCCGGGTGAGCGACATCGTCGCGTCCTGCTGGACCAAATAAAAGTTGTTTTCATTCATGCATTCTATTCATGTTTGACACCTCTGGCACCGTTTAACGGAGATGTACCGATGTTTACGCTTGGTAGTACATCACCTCGACTACTAACGTCCATGATCAATGATTAAAGAAACCTTTGTGGTAGCTCTAGTAATTAGCGGTGCGAACGTCATCAGAGAAAGGTGTGTGACAACCACAAGTGCATCGCTGACTAAAAGCGAAACTTGGGCTAAGGTTGCCATCCCGCGGTATGTTGAAGAGTTATACGCCACGGCCCGACTAAAGGGAAACGCAACGCGCGTGGTGTCCCCTCTCTAGCCCGGCCGCGATTTTTCTTTGGGCTAGCGTAAGCCGTAAACGCGATGTTACCATCACGCGAGGCTAGCGCGTTGCAGAGCTTCTTTTATGCGGATCAATGCTATGAGCGACGCCGTGGTTTGGGCTAAGATCGCCACCTCACGGCATGTTAAGGCATTGAGAATATTGCACTTCTGATATTGGAAACGCGCCGAATGAGACAGGCGTGTGGCAACGGCATGTTGCAGAAGCTAATTGCGGAGGCCACGGTCATGATGGATTACTTCCCGTTGCCGCCCCCAGACGCAGACCAAGATCACTGTCAGATCAAAGTGCGAGATGTAAGAGAGGTTTAACACTTCCTACGTTGCGTACGTGGCAGCGTTGCGTACGTAAGGACGCCACGTATCTCGCAGTGGGCATGCGCAGACCGCAACACGCACGTATCGCGATATGTACGTAGCGTACGTATACTCCCGCCCGTTTAAACGGGTGACGCGGGTGTCAACGAACTTCGGACGGGGCACCGCGACCAACACAGCTCTCTATATCAGGGGTCTCAAACTCCCCCTCAGCCAGCGGGCCGCAGTCGCACAATTTAGTCCCCGCAAGGGCCGGGTCAGTGAAGAAGGTAGGAGTGTGTGTATAGGTGGGGGGGGGGGGGAGGTTGTGCAATTTGCGATAAAACACTGTCATTTGAAAGAAAGCTTTCCCATATCCCATATACAGGTCATATCTGAAGGAGATTTGGTGCCAGGATTCCAGCATGTCGATACCGAACTCTAATATGACTCAAATCGGACGCCGATTGTGAAATATACTTTTCGTTACATGGTTATGTTTCAAAACAAGGGGGACACGTGGAATATGCTTCACTGAGACAATGCCTTACACCAATCAGGTCTGTGTAGCTCACGAACATACTTAATAAAAAAAAAATGGGGAGGCGAAGACACATGTGCGGGCCGCGGGCCGCAAACGAGAGCCTCGCGGGCCGCGTGTTTGAGACCCCTGCTCTATATGGTTAATGGACGGTGCCTATGTCCTCCCAAGTGAGGTACGCCAGGCAGAAGGGAACTCAAAGAGTACTTGATTTCCTTATTGTCGAGGAGATACCGCCGCGCCTACCGTACGGCAGATGAGAAAGCGCGAACGGTTGGCAATTCGTACGCGCACGTGCGTCCACCGTCCGCTTGGTGTAGCTGTGGCTACGGTACCGTACTACAGCCTTAATGTGGCTAGAAATCTGGTCATAAAGCTGCTATGACAGTCGTATTTGGTCAAATTGGCTGTCAATGACATATACGTCTATTCTGATCTACCAGATGGCGCGAAACGCTTCATGTTCGTTACATACGAGGGTGTTACCGTGCACTAAAAGAAATATCATAGCAAGCGACGCCACGCAACGCAAGGACGCTTGCGTGATGCGTACGTATCACCATTCCGCGGCACTAAAACTCTCTATAAAAGGCGCGTTTTTAAAGCATCCAGAGTGAATGACCGTCGTGTAGTGCATAGCGTTCCCGGCATCTGTTCTCCCGGACCGAGTGGTCGTAGGTTCTGCTCCCTTTGGCGGAACTTTTTTTTAGATGCGAAGCAACTTCAGGCGAAGTTCAATCCGGTGGTGGTGTTGGTGTGCGGCGTGACCACCCTTACTGCGCATGCGCAAACCCTTTCAAAAAAAATTTAAATGAAAAAAGCTCCTCTCCCCCTCTCTCTCCTCTAGGCATCCCTCCCCGCGGCGACCACACCGCCACTGCGCATGCGCGTCCCCTCCCTCTCTACCCTCCTACGCTCCCCCCTCTCTCCTCTAGGCATCCCTCCCCGCGGCGTCCACACCCCCACTGCGCATGCGCGTCCCCCCCTCTCTCTCTCCTCTCCTACGCTCCCCCCCTCCCTCTCTCGCCTCGCGACGAAAACGCAGGCAGCGTCTGCTAGCGAGTTTCTTGGTTGAAAAAACCGGCTGCTCGCGCTGCACAACCGTTCACTGGCCACCCCGTATATATATGGCACTGGATCTTGACCTGCACGATAGTGCCGGTGGGAGATTTCTCCTGTGCGTTGTTGAACAATAAAAATTCGCAGCGTGCGCGTTGACAAAAAGCGGACTGTGGCTCTCTGTGTCCACTCGGAGTCTTCTGTCTCTCATTGCCCATTAGCAGCGATTGGCATGTTCCAGTAGGAAACACCGGCCCATCACTGCGTGCTTTGCGCCTCCCCAGGTTTCTCTCCTGCGCAACGCTGCGATGAGCGCCAGCGTCAACGCCGCCGCCAGTGTAAGCGTTAACGCCCGCTGCTTCGTATATCACATGGTTCCCTTTAGCGGGAGATGGTGTAATTTTTTCTTCAAGATTTTCTTTGCCATGTGATCGTG
>JALIZH010015122.1:0-55573 GCA_030522465.1 Rhipicephalus appendiculatus
GTTCTACAGATGATTCAAACTTACAAATCACCGATATTGCGCACATTTCTTCTAAGACGCTGCACAACATAAATGCATGCTTTTGTAATTGGGCCTAATATATCAAGAAACAATCTCCATAGCAACACACCCCCATCACCTCTCCGTAAGGCCTATATGGTTCTTAATAAAATTGTTTATACGTGACTTCGTGCTATCTGCCACAAACGCATGAATTCACGTGGTGTTGTTCGTGCCGATGGAACCTTCTCAACATTTGTGGAGTGTCTGAGGTCTGCGCATCGTTCGACATGCCTTCTTTTGTTACCAGTGACTTTAATTCGTTATACCGATCGCATCACCAGCAATGGACCCATTAAACATTGCGTAGGAAGGAAGTTTTGGTTACGTTACCTTGGAGCAGCTGGAGCATGTACACCGGCATGACTACATATACGCAAGCTGCATGCAACCTTTGTGGAAGACATCCTAGACACAAAATGATCATTTGCGCCCTTGACTCACTGGAAGGAGTTAATGTGCGGACGTATACAGTTGTGGCCACTGTTAGATGCAACACTCGAATGAGCACCTTTCTTATTGCTGGCCCCCCTAACTGCAAGCGGATGGGGAAACATTGAACGTGCGTTACTAGTTTGTCGGAAAGAGTCTGAGCTGTCAACCAGCAGTAGCCTTATGCAAATCTAAGGCCCTTGTTTTTATGCAAGAAAATGAAATCTAAACAGTGTTGCATCTAACAATGGCCGCAACTGTACATCAACGCCTGGACGCTACTCACACTAGTGCGAGCGACGCAGAATACTTTGCGAACACGCTTGATATTTTTGAGGTGTGTATGCGGATGCGTTAAGGTTGACGTGGTTATGTAATAAGCACTCAAGTTGTGTTGGCTATGATTGGGCTTACGAAGTCGGAAGCGTGGAGGAAATGTCTTAGTGGTCCAAAGTGAAGTACACTGTCCACTTACGTCGTGTTCCTGCTTCTTATGTGCTTCGTGTTCTTGAGACGCATCTCGCTACAGAAGGGTTTTCCTAAAGGGGGGCCACCGGGCAGAGGAATGCTCGTTGTTTAACCTCACGGTTACGTGCGTTTGCCGCTATCAACAATCTCTAACATTTTGCACCGTCTACAAGTGTTTGGGCATGCAAACTAGAATCCATTGATACTGCACCTGTTAAGCCTTGTGACTGAAGACTTAATAATTATTTTCTTTTGGGCAGATACTCAACAGCTGCGGAGATCGTGGCATCAGGTATACCACAAAACTTGTCGTATCGCAGTTTACTTGTAATCTCAGGTATTACTGGAATGAATGTTTAACACAAACTTCATTAAACATTCACCATAGAGGAAACTTATTTGCCAGTTGCATAATGGGAGGCCTTTATTTATTTGGTAGCAGTAGGGTGAGTACTTCTTTTACAAAATTTCACTTGCTGTAAACAGGACATTTTCCAGTGCGAATTCTTGGGAACCTATTATACTGGCAGTAGTATTCGCATTGTAGATTCTAGTCACTATAGTTGAGCACGAAGCCGCCTGCTACCTCAACGACACAGGCCCCTGTAGGCTGCCTCGCCCGCTGGCCATTCACAACTTCTCCAATAGGCTGATAATTTTTCAGTGCTAAGATGAATGCCGATGAATCAAAACCATCTGATAACCATTACCATTCAGCGTAAGTACAGGGCAAGTAGCGGTATCTTTTGGAGGGGCAGGGTACCGATGGCGCTGCAGCGATTCCGCTCACAGTTTACCTTGTGCAGCGATCCAACGTCGCAGCTTCACATGCCCCCAATCACTAGATTTATCTCCCACAACGCAGCCTTCGCGATACATGGTGTTGAAGTACAAAAAAAAAAAAAAAAAAAAAAAAAAAAAAAAAAAAAAAAAAAAAAAACCTATGAGATGAACACTGCTTGTGGAGCTCACGTCATTACGGATCACGTTGTAACATACAGTGAAACCTCGGGGATACGAATCTCACGGGACCACCAAAAATATTCGTATCATCCGAAATTCATATCACCGGGAAGCATGGAACACTAGCATGCGACAAAATAAAGCTGGCGTACATTTTCATTTATTGGTTTTCAGGGCCGCAGCAACGTCAGGAAGAAACTCTGAATAATTGTCAGTTAAGTTTTTAGATGTCGACTATCATACCAGCAGACGTAAATATACGGCCTGTACGCGCGTTTAATTAATGAACCAGGTGCGTTGTGACTCGCGACAGCAGCAGCCCATTCCAAATTTTAGTGTGCTTTTTTGCATGACATAAAAGTACTGAGGCGAAAGTAACGGGAGGAGCACTTCGACGCAATAGATCAAGACCACAAAATTTCAGAACCACGGTCCTATGTTATGATTTTGTTATCGCGCTGGGGTTGGGGATGTTTTTTGGTAGATTTAGGGGCCGTACCAGTACAAGTGCGACCTCAACAGTCGCGCATGTTGACGTAGTGAGGCCTGACTCCTTCGCCAAGACCGTCCTCGCCTTCTTTCGGTCCTCGTCCACCTTTCATAGGATGTCTGATGCATGACGCTGGCACGTGTAAACACAGTACAACGACAGCAGGCGGAGTCAACGCGTTAAAAAAAAAAGAAATCATGGCGCCAATGCCCTCTGTAATCTAAACGCGAATGCACATGGAGGCACGGTAGAGCCTCAAAGATTTGCGCACACCATCTCGGAGGCCGTGATGCGTTTCAGAAGGCTTATTCTGACCGTCTTACACCGTAGTCTGACGATTTGGTATTTCGGCGCGCGTGCCCGCGCTTGTGTTCCCGCGCTCGCACGTGCTTGGGGGTAGGGTACGTTCGTATCAAAAGTCGCGGGGTGAAAATCGGTTCGCAACAACCGTACTCCATTACATTGCAGGCGAATAGGCCTTGGCTGGGACCAATGAAAAATTCGTATCACCCCGAAATTCGTATGAGCTGTGATCGTATCAACGAGGTTTCACTGTATGCAGGCTGCGATCGATGTTCGCCGTAAGTTAGTAACTATTAAGGCGGATATACTTTAATGGCTCTTGTTAAGTTCCTCCCGTCTGTCGGTCCGTGCCCTGGCACGGTGCCAAGTGGCCACAGGGCGCGCCAACGGACGCCACTCACGTTGGACTCTACAGCACTCGCGCTTCGCTTGCGTAGCGTCGCTGTGCCCTGCGTGCCCTGCAAGAAGGTAGAGGCGCGCATCGCGTTCTATTCTGACCAGCCCCGTCTCAATGGGCGCAGGAGTTCGCCGAACACACTTTGGAATTTACAAAGTGGCCTTCAGTTTTTAGTAAGATGTGACTGCGCACTATCTTGTTATTACTTTTCACAAAACAACCAAGTGCGAAGTGTTCCAATTAAGTGGAACAATAACCGTTCAAAATTAACTTGAACAATTACGAGTGACTTGCGTGGAGCATAAAACTCGATCGGTCGCCTGTGGTGCATCGCTCACCCATTGGACAAGCCATGAGGAGAGGCGGCCGCAAACAGTAGTGCTACGCTCATTTGCGAATCACACATTTAATACCGCATAATAAATTACGCACTTTACGCAAATATCTAGAATTGGTTTGGTAATTTTCCCCAGCAGTAGAACATCGAACAAATGTTTTTGTAGAAAATTGTCAAAACCGTTCCAGGGAACGTTGTAAGTGTTGTGAATCCAGCAGAATTTTTTTCCCCCAAGCTGGCGAACGGTTATAACGTTGCTAATTATTTTGCGTGAAATTCTGCAGGAACTGAGGGGACTATAATTTATTGCTTGTTCACAAAACGTTTTCTACACCTGCGTCTGTTGATGATGGCGGTTGTCTACAAGCACACGGCGTTCACAGATTGTGAACGCAATCACGTTCACAGCTGGTTTCGAACTCATCCTAAAAACATCGTTAATCTGATTTTAAATTCATAGCCATACTTCTCTCGTGCTAACGTGGCCTTGAACGAAAACCATCCCGCCGGCACGAAACGGTACAAGAAATATCACGTGACAACTCAACTGGCTCGAGATACGTGAGCTGCGGGCTCATTTTGTCTTTACAAAAGCCTGAAGCTGAGAGCTTAAAGAAGAAGGAGGAGAAGGCAGTCCCCTGGTGCAGCGGATGTCGTGAAGGACTTCCGCGGAGTGGCGCAGGCTACTTTGAGAGCATAAATGACGTGGCGTACGTTCGCTAACCTCTGTCTAGTCACAACTGTGGAGTGATACGGAAATGGCGCCTGATTAAGAACGTTGAGCCAGGGCCTTGTGGATTGTGTGGCAGCCGAAGAGGTATGCAACCTCAGCGAAGGCTCGAAAGGCACCAACTGTGGGACGATGAGGCAAACGGCTCGTGTGGTTCTCACATGAAGTTTCAGTCTTTAGTATATCGCCCATAAGGTTCTCGCCTTTCAATCGTCTTAGCAGCTGCGTAAGAGTCCGTGAGAATTTTAATACGAGCCATTTTGTTTAGGAAATTCATGTGTGATCTTTATGTCTGCCTCAGCGGAGAAAGTGCAGCCTACGCAGCTTCTGTGGTGACCGCTGTCGAAACGAACTGAAGGAAATGCATAACGAACTTTGCTTACCAGTCTTTTAAAGAAAGAACACGCGATAATTCCTAATATAAAAGGAAAAGTGCAAGCGTGCGAAGCGAGATGCGAGATTCTTTTAACATAATCACAATATTAGGCTTCTTAGCACAGACAAAACACACAGGTCTTACCATTATCGCATATTTGCGCAGTTTGGCAAAAATTTGTTTTGATATGAAGGTTTACACAGGGAATTTCATGTCGATCACTTGTCTGCATGATCAATGTACGAACAGGTTCAAGCGAGAACTCAAAATAAATTATGGAAGTTGGCATAGCAGCGAAAAAAAGTGCAATTCCTTACCGAAAGCAGAGAAGGAAATAACACACGACGTTCACATATATCCCTATAATCATTTCGTTCCTATTTTGGCCAACACCTGAAACACATCCGCACTCGCTATTTCGCAATGGTTCAGTACAGTGTTCGGCCTTCCTTCTGAGCTCTCGGGCACCGTCCCATTTAGCCTTAGCGTCGGAGATGAAAGCCCCGCAATGTTCGTGTGAACGGCCACATTGCAAAAGAACTGCGCTGCGTTCAATTCCAACCGTCATGAGCAGCGATGAGGGTTTGACGGGGCCTTTCATTCGTGTCGCAAACTATTCTTGCTGTTTCCTCACACGCGTTACGATCGGTCTTGCAGCCCGTCTTATTTGCAGACTCTTATCAGTGCACATTTCTGCTTGAGTTGACGAGTCAATCACCTTGAGCGGTGTTCATTGCCTACAGCAGTGATTGGGAGTACTTAAGCGTTTTTCCGCACTGCTGTATCCCATAAAAATATTCACATTGATCAGTTGTCACATACTTTTATCCTAATTAAACAGTTAATTCCTAAATTTAGCGCAATCTTCTTTATAAACCCAACATTGCTGTAAGGTGCTCGGCATATTTATAAAAAAGAGGTGAAATCTGTTCTTTTTTTAAATGCGAAGCAGCTTATGGCGGAGTTCAATCCTACGCTCTCCTACGCTCCCCCCTTCTCTCTCCTCTAGGCATCCCTCCCCGCGGCGTCCACACACCCACTGCGCATGCGCGTCCTCTCCTCCTCCTCTCCTACGCTCCCCCTCCCTTTCCTATAGGCATCCCTCCCGCATCGTTTACACCCACATTGCACATGCGCGCACCCTCCCCCCTCTCTCTCCTCTCCTATTCCCCCCCCCCTGTACGGGTGGGGTCGTACGGTTGGGGTCGAGCGTGACGGAGGTGGCAGCTGGCGAGGATATGTTGTTTGACGCAGTGCAGTAAAGGGTCACGCGCAAGTCCTCCCTTCTCAAGGAGTGGATGAGTAGAGTCGAGGTGAGTTGCACCTTGGACGATTGACGCACCTTGACCATCATTCTGTCGGGCATGCTGCTTTCCACCAGCATAGGCTTTGGCTTGCCTACACAGGTTCGAGGATATGCGAGTGAGTGAGTAGTGAGTGAGTGAGTTAGTGAGTGAGTGAGTGAGTGTGTGAGTGAGAGAGTGAGTGGGCGAGTGACGGAGTGTGAGTGGTGAGTGAGTGAGTGAGTGAGTGAGTGAGTGAGTGAGTGAGTGAGTGAGTGAGTGAGTGAGTGAGTGTGAGTGAGTGAGTGAGGGATTCAGTTTGTGATTTAGGCCCGTATTGACAAACGAAACTTATACTTAACTTATGACTTAAGTAAGCGATCGGTACTTAACGCGTTTCACAGACCAATCTTGTACTTAAGTTAAACTTAAATCGGCACTTAAGTACCAGAAAAAAAAAAGTACAGCTACTGGCTACCTTAAGTGCTACTTTCGCCGTTTTTTCGTCAAACAATATGGCCGACTACTATGGTTGTGTCGCCGACTTCACCGACTTTGCGGGCCGTGTGGAAGAAATTACTCAGGATGAAGCATATCGTTACGCACCGCCGTTGCGCCTAGTTCTAAGGGTTCGGCAGAATCCCATTGAGGCTTATAACGACGCAGGATTCCTATCGCAGTACCGCTTTTCCAAGCTAGTGGTGCTACGCCTGTTGAAAATGCTGCCGCTGGGCTCAAAGGACAACGAACGCGGTCAACCCGTTCCGGCACTGCATGCCGATGAAATGCGTGAAATATATTTGAGAGGTGAGGTTCCTTCGCTTGCTCCATTAACAGGCGTCTGCAGCAGCTCGCCAGACGCAGGCTTTGATGGCAGCTTGCAGCTAGAGCTGTGCGCCGCCGCGCCGCGCCGCCGCCGCCGCCTGGTTTTGCTCACGCCGCTCGCGCCGCCGCCGAGATCCCGAGATGGACCACGCCGCCGCCGCCGCCGCGCAATAATGTCCGCGCGCCGCCGTTAGTCCTTTAGTTGATCCCGAACGGGGAATCTGGGCATAAAGTACATCACCGGGGGAGCTCCTCTTAATGTGTCCGTGTAAAGGACTCTCCATTTCAGCCGCCGCTCATTGGTGGGAGCACGGCCAGCAGCACGGCCTCGCTTTCCGGTTCTTCGTCTTCAGCGCCATTTTGAAGTCACCAAGTTTTCACAACTCTCGACTCAAATTAGAGGAACGGAATGCGCTTCAGCCATAGAGGGGGAAAAAATAGGAGTGAGCGTGCCTGGCATATATAAGCCAACCTCCTCTGAAGCCGCTACCTCCTCGGGCTTTTGTCACAGTTCCCATCATTCTCTTGCTTTTCTTTTTCCCGGTGAACAGATGGGCCAAAAACGAAAATTCACGAGCGTGCGCGCCTCACGTCCACAAACGAACCTTCTCCGACGCAACTCCCCCCCTCGTGCTCCATGCTCTGGTCACAGTTCCCAGCATGCTCGTGTTTCATTTTTAAGGGCTGGAGAGTTCTCGATGTGTACCCCTAGCGGACTATCCATTTCGGCCGCAGCTTATTGGCTGGAGTTCGGCGGGGATCTCGCCCCTTTTTCGGTTCTTCTTCCGCAAGGTCAATTTGAAGTCACGAAGCTTTCACAACTCCACTAATCAGAGAAACGGAATGCGCTTCAACGCAACGAACGCGGCCCCCCAGACATCCACGTTTGGGCGTACATCTCGGAGGCCGTGCACAAATTCTGATCGCGTAGAGAGAGGGAGAGAGAGATGCCACAAAAGTCAGGGAGGTTAACGAGACGCACGTCCGGTTTGCTACCCTGCACTGGGGGAGAGGGATAAAGGGGTGTAAGCCATCGAATCAGGCCTAACCCTTTGGCGACCGAAAGAAAAGACAAAAAGCTTCCCTAAACGACCGTAAAAAATTTTTTCGCTCACTTTGAAGAGCCTTTTTTTTTCTTAATAAAATGGTACTATTGCTTTAATGAAATAACGTTTGTTTATTTTTCTAATTGCGTACAACTACCGTATGCGCGGTATCAGAGGCGGTAATGCGCTGAAATATGAGACACAGGCGGAGGAGGAAGAATAAACTCGATCGAAAAAACATGGGTAAGTGGGACCATCTCGCATCGGAAAACACAGCTACAGCGGACGCAGACGTCATTGGTTCCGCGTGGAACCACTTTTTTGTCGAGGACGAGTACAGATCGTCATCGGTCCAACTGTTAGAAAATCTCATGATACTCGTCAACGGTCGCGACTGGGTTAAAGCGGCCGCCCGTCTAACGCACCTGCGAAGCAGGGTACGCATTCTATGCATCGTTCTCAAACATCTCCATGGCACACACTCGTACGCAAGTTCAGACTTGACACGTTGCTGTTTCTGTAAATTTCGTCCACTTTCTTCTTACGCCGTGAATGTGTTGGCGGGTACGGTGCATCGACGTGGTCAAGAGCAAACATACCGGCTCACCGCTTTTTCGAGGAAGTGAATGCGCTCTGCCGAAAGGGACTGTGGACATCTTTAGATATACACATCGAGAATAGCTCCCCGGAAGTTGTATTTTTCTCTCCTCCGGAAGTCTCAATAGTCTAGCCTGACCTCAACGCTGCGGCGTATACATCCTTAATGGGCGACGACCTAACTCTCTGGATAGCATATTCGTGGAGTCTTGGGCCTACTAGATTGTGCATAGACAAATAGAATAGACAGGTAATATATATCGATGAGTTAATGCACCTTTTTCCTTACATTTTGAGTCGAGTAAGTCGATAAATAGAGAAAATGAAAAAAAATTCCCCATCGACCACTAAAGGGAACCATGTGTGGATGCGAAGCAGCGGTGAGATAATTAGCTTGAGCGGGAGGAACGTCGCCGCTCTCGTTTCACGGCAGCGGTCCGGGCGCTCACCGCGGCGCTGCACAGGAGAGAGAATGAGGCGCGTGCGCTCCGTCATTTTCATACCGCGGAACAACCGTGGCGCCCCCCAGCGGAGTATGCAGCTGTCACACCACCTGTCGTGCGCGCCGCTCCGTGGAGGATTCCTAGAGGAAAGGACGGGGGGACCGTAGGAGAGGAGAAAGAGGTGGAGGGGACGTGCATGCACTGTGGGGGTGTGGGACGCGGGAGCCGCTCAGTAGAATAGAGGATTCCTAGAGGAGAGAGGGGGGGACTGGACGCGCATGCCCTGTGGGGATGTGGGACGCCGGAGCCGCTCCGTAGAGTAGAGGATTCTTAGAGGAGAGAGGACGCGCATGCGCTGTGGGGATGTGGGACGCGGGCGCCGCTCCGTTGAGTAGATGATTCCTAGAGTAGAGGAAGGGGGGTGAGCGTAGGGAGAGCACAGGGGGAGGGGACGCGCTGGGGGGGGGGGGACGCGGGGGGCCGCTCCGTAGAGTAGAGGATTCCTAGAGGAGAGAAAGGGGGGTGAGCGTAGGAGAGAGAGAGAGGGGGAGGGGACGCGCATGCACTGTGGTGGTGTGGGACGCGGGAAGGAGGGACGGACTAAGCCCCCTCCAAAGACATGGAAGCAAGATTAAGGAATGGGGTCAACCTGGGCGACAGACACCACCTGCCTAGCCATTGCTAAGCAGCCTCTCTGTGCTCTCGGCCATGACTCTGATGACTGTGGTAGGGTTGACGGCCTTCATATTACTACAGTGTTCTGGTTCGCATAATGGGTGCTTCCCTACTTCATGAAAGTGGCCGGACACGGTACGCGGGAGGGACGGACATAGCCGCGAGCATAAGATGCTTCGCATCTAAAACATACAATAACCGATAGCTGAGCTAGGTGATAGGTATTAGGGTTAAAACGCCGCGAGGTGAAAACACACACACAAGAAGGAACTGAAGAGAGTGACCAGTTATCTCTCACGTAGAGCATCACGCGCAGCTGACTGATAAGTATCGCCTCTTGCCTGGGAATGCGCAGTCAGGAATTTTAAGTGCGGAGCACTTAAGGGGCCCGGGCTGTCGTATACTATCATCGTATGCTGTCGTAGCTTGGCTTAACGCAGGCAAAACCACGTATAGCATAGCCATCTGCAGCATATTGAGCACGCGCTCGCACCAAGGAGAAGTCTTCCTCTTCATCGTAACACAGGCAAAACCACATATAAAAATATAAAAAAAGAGCAAGCAAGCAAACAGTAGAAAGATAAGCGGAGAAAGGGGAAAAAAATAGGAAGAAAAATAGAAAGAGCAAGAAAGAGAATGAAATAGGTAAAGAGAGAGGAAGAAATCCATGGAAATAGAGAAAAAAAGACACAAAATACGTAAACACAGA
The DNA here is from genome assembly GCA_030522465.1 of Rhipicephalus appendiculatus. Lineage (NCBI taxonomy): Eukaryota > Metazoa > Arthropoda > Arachnida > Ixodida > Ixodidae > Rhipicephalus > Rhipicephalus appendiculatus. The sequence goes on from JALIZH010015122.1 coordinate 10,135, forward strand.
AAAAGAAATAAACAGATCAAAAGAGAGGAAAGAATCAGTAAAAATAGAGAAAAAAAAGACAGAGAAAACTGAAACAGAGAAAAAGAAAGAAAGAGAGGATGAAAGAAAGAGGAAATCGAAGAGGAACAAAGAAGGCTGCCCATCTCTGCACTTCCTTCAGGTCTGGCACCGCTAGTGCGAAGCTGCGTTATTTATTTATTTTTTGTCCAACTTCTTTTCCGCCGCTGTACGATTTTTCAGTTAGCGGGGTTTTCGGTGAAGTGGCCACTCTCTTTTTTCCGTGTTTGCACGCCCTGTCTATTTAAGGTCACCCAAACAGCCTCTGAAGATATAAAATCGAGTGAGTTATTCTCTACTGGCGCTTCTCGTTTTTTTTTGTTTGTTTGTTTGGTGTCTTCGTGACGCAAGAACGGTCATTCACTTGAAATGATTGGGGTACATACTCGACTGGACCATGTACGAGATATATCAGTTGTGAATTGTCTTCTACCCTGATTTGCCATGTATTCGCCCGCCCGTTCTTCCTGACCTCGCATGATTATCATACACGATGAACTGATTTCGCTCCATTTTGTGAGTTTCCGATTGCGCAAGCAGGAATAACAGAGTGTAGCCGACAAGCTCAACGCTTAGCTCTCGCGCTCTACACGTGCTTAATAAATAAATAAGTGTCGAGGAGATATCGCCTGTTAGTATTGTAGTAAGACGAGAACGAAACCAATGGAAGAGGCGCCGAATTATTTGATTCTTCCAACGGATGAATTCTTTACAACGAATACGATGGAGCTCTCCAGAAAAAAGTCCAGCCTGCTTCCACGGTTTGTGTATATTTTTTATTGCGATAACAATTATATGGACACTTTGTACATGTTTTCATCGTCAATGTCACGTTTCGTATAAAGTTCAAATCGATAAGTTTTTACGCGCATCGTATGCTGTACCCGCAACTGTGAACTTTCACTTAAGGGCGCGGTCGCGAGGCTGGCGCGCGCGCTATCTCGGCAGGCACCAGCAAACGGCTGGTATTCCCTTCAACGCGCTATGAACTCACCGCTTCGGGCTGTGACCACTGATACGACAAACTGCACGAAAACCGCTTTTTTTCCCTAGAGCGGCCGTATTCCCATACAACAGCGTTTTGCAGCTTCGCGAGGTCGGATGAACAAGAGTTAGCTGCTAGCCTTAGTTCGTTATAACATTAAAGGGATACTGAACAAAAATTTGAAAAACTGACGAAAACATCAAAATTCTACTCGGAAGACACCACTGTTGCGATAAACAGCGTTTATTTCACGTATTTTTGAACAGTTGGCTGTATTTCTGGTGGAGTGTCAGCGCGCGGTGGCTGCACGCGAGCGCGAGCCGTGACGTCAGATTCTCCCTGGCGCATGCAGGGTGCACGTGCTCCTGCCATTCCCTACCTTTTCTCCACCTCTGCTTTCATTCCACTCTCTCCCTTACACAAAAGCACTCATGCCTTACCCCAGCCTGGAGCATTGTTCACTCCCGTAGTGGTTGTGGGAAACCTTAGTGCGAGCTGAACGGGTTGAGAGATGCGGGCGACGGTTGGCATTGGTGGGATGCCGGTTTCCGGCGAGTTTCACGTCACACTCTCTAGTTCACGGTGCGGCCGCTAGACGCGGCGGTTTGTGAAGAACTCAGTAAATTCATTAATTTCCTCTAGCTCGTGTCTGAAATGAAGGTTGTGGCCATGGATTTCAACCCCCAATCTTTCAATTTGGCTGGAAATCTTGGCGGCAAAAATTTTGTTCAGTATCCCTTTAAGACATGTTGCTATCGCATTCGCTGCTTCTCCCTTTTTGGGGAAACAGATTGTTTTTCCAAAATTCAAGGGACAAATTTATATGTCGACCAACTCTTGAATCTACCTCTCCCCCTCCCCCCCCCCCCCCCGCGCCGCGCCGCCGCCGATCCGATGAACCCCGCGCCGATGACGCGCCGCCGCCGGCTATTTTGGGACCGGCGCACAGGTCTGCTCGCAGCCATAGAGCTGCTGCGGGCGCCCAACCACATGTATCGGCAGCTTGCGTCTGCGGAATAGCTCTGGACGCCCGAATACCGGAGCAAGTAAAAGACGCTCACCTGCTTTTTTTTAATTATTGGTTCCTTTCATATGGCAACACTCCAATTATTAAGAAGGGAACGCACACGGGCGCTCTGAAAATAAATGATCATAGAGAAAAAACGCCAAACGCTGAAAAGCAGAAAAATAATCCAAGGAGTGAAACGCACGTATGGTGACGAAAGAACCGCTCGTATTGCATGCGATATCTCAGCACAGTAACAAACACTTGTAGAGGAACAAAATAACCGCGAGTTGAGACGACCACTTTATATCGATGGCCACTGAGCGGCGGCTGCTTGTTGTGGCCAGCCGAAGGCTTAAAACCGACAAAAGCGAGAATTATTTATTCCACCTCTTACGAAGTTTGCCTTTATAAAGCCTAGAACATTTACGGCCAGTGTTCCGCGAAAGTTACAGTAATTTATTGGTGCTTTATTTAATGAAACAAGTATGAAAAAACTTCTGCAGCCTCGTTCCCAGGAGTCATACTTACCCAGAAAAGTGCTACTTTCATAAGTGAGCCTTAAATGGAGTTTCTGAAACTTTCCCCAAACTTAACTCAAACTCATACTTTCCTCATACTTTCATAAGTGTAACTTAACGAACAACTTAAGTTATGTTCTTGAATAGGGGCCTTAGTGAATTATTGAGTTAGTGGACAAGTGATTGAATGAATGAGTCAGTGTTTGAGTGAATTAGTGAGTGAATGAATGAGCAGGTGAGCTGGTGAAGGAGCGAGTGTGTTACTGAGTGAATAATTTTATGATTTAGCTAGCGAGGGTGTGAGAAAGTGAGTGACTGATTGAACGAATGAGTCAGTGAGTGAGTGAGCAAGTGTGCGTGCTGCTGACTTAAAAAAATTTTCGCTGCAGCCTCTAAGAGTGGCTCTACAGTTATAAAATGACAATGTGTGTACTAGCGATAATCAAGAAAGCGTGCCAAGAAGCTATTACTGTATAATTAGGAGTAATCATGCAATCGGAACTGGTCAGCCAACGCGAAGCAGCTCTTCAAAAGTAATCGATGCTCAAATTCGCTCCACTATTGCCGGCGCTTTGCTTTTTATACCCGTTGAGTGAAGGCTTACTAATTAGGTCAATAGAGGCGCGTCACGGAAATTCAATTTTTGAACCATGAACAGTTCCCACTCTATTGGGCTGCCTAGCGCGAAAATCTAATAATGAAGCTCAGTAAATAATTAAATGATGAACTTACGTTAAGATGCATAGGTAAATGTAAAATCCCCAAGAGTACATTACAACCGACTGCCTAGAAACGTTCTAAAGCGCCACCGTACGGTCGCTATCGATTGAAGCAGCGCTTATGCTAGGGCTACCTTTTTGTCGGCGCTGCTTAATTAAGACCAGAGTGAGCAAAAAAAACAAAACAAAACAAACAATAATCTTTATTTCGGCATGGCGCCCTTTTGTTTCTTTGAATGGGCGATCAGGAAGTACCATCTGCGTGGACGTTAAAAGCTCATCCTAATAAAGAAATGGTTCTGCTTCCTTTTGACCTGTCTCTTACCAATACATCCTCGCATTATCGGCTTCCGAAAGAAAATGAATATAATGGCTGCGTTTGAAAGTACATGACATATATCGAGTGAAAATAATACAGGCTGACCATAGAAAGAACCCACGTAATAGTTCTCGGCCTCACATCGCTGGTGCGTGAAAACGTCAGGGATGGCTTCTTTGCGTGACAAGTCTGAGAGGATGTGGGTAGTCCAGAGCTAATGAGTTATAAGAGAGCGAATATTATCAATAATAAAAGTGCTGTCAAATACTTTATTTCCTTCTTCGCAGGACCATAGGGGGAGTTGCTAATTACTTATGAAATAATAACATCATTAAATTCTCCTGACGCACGGGCAACCGAAGTGCTTTGAAGTAAATATCTGTACTTTGCGCTGAGTGTCTTCTTGCGAGAACTAGTTTTAACGGTAAAGCAAGATGTTGAATGCTTCCCCCTATACGTTTGCTGAAAGCGCAGCAGCTAAAGAAACAGGGCGCTGCTTGTTTGAAGTTAAACTGATAAAATGCCAGAATAGTTGTAGATAAGCTCAATTCCAAGAAGAACAAAAAAAAGCTGATATCATGGAGGGCACATAGGAGCTCCTTAACTCGCTAATTTGTTACTAAGGCGTGAGTTTTGATATAGCTCATAAGGAATTGTGCTTGAATTAAAGAAATCTAGAAAACGAATGCGGTGTGGTCCATATTAAGCGTCTCTCCGACGACGTCCGTACGCCCGTCCGTCCATCCGTCCGTCCGCCTCTCCATCCGTCCGTCCGCCCGTCCTGCTGTCCGTCCGTCCGACCATCCATCCGTCCGTCCGTCCGTCCGTCCGTCCGTCCGACCATCCGTCCGTCCGTCCGTCCGTCCGTCCGTCCGTCCGTCCGTCCGTCCGACCATCCGTCCGTCCGTCCGTCTGTCCGTCCGTTCGTCTGTCCGTCCGTCCGTCCATCTGTCCGTCCGTCTGTCCGTCCGTCCGTCCATCTGTCCGTCCGTCCGTCTGTCCCTCCGTCCGTCCGTCTGTACGTCCGTCCGTCCGTCTGTCCGTCCGTCATGGCATAGCCAGTGGAATGGCCCCACGCTTTCGCCGAACACACTTTGGAATGTACAAAGTGTCCTTCAATTTTTTTAAAGCGGCGCCAGGCGAGCTTGACAATTATGTCCATGCGACGCACCAAAATACACATGTTTCAAAGTACGGCGGGCATAACTGCTCGCAGGCAAACAATTTTTAAGGCGAAAGCCTTTAATGTCTCATGCTGACGTACGTCCGTCCGCCGGTCCGTCCGTCCGTTCGTTCATCCGTCTGTCTGTCTGTCTGTCTGTCTGTCTGTCTTGTCTGTCTGTCTGTCTGTCTGTCTGTCTGTCTGTCTGTCTGTCTGTCTGTCTGTCTGTCTGTCCGTCCGTCCGTCCGTCCGTCCGTCCGTCCGTCCGTTCGTCCGTCCGTTCGTCTGTCCGTCCATCTGTCCGTCCGTCATGGCATTGTCAGTGGAATGGCCCCACGCTTTGGAATGTACAAAGTGTCCTTCAATTTTTAAATGCGAAGCATTTCTTTGCGTACTGTAAGCACTTTTGCGTTTCTATCTACGTATCTGTCTATCTATCTAGCCGCCTACGTCTGGGTGCTCTCGTGATGGCCTCCTTAACTTGCGGTAGACCAAAATTTGTATGGGAGGGTGTGAGTTATTGACGAATATGTCTGGTTGGTCATGACATGAATAACGTGAAAATCCCGTCACGTACGTCGTCAAACTCATTTCTCCAGACACGTGTGGCTCATACCCGTATACCACGGGCCGCGGAATGCGGGTATGCGCCACTGGACTTTGACAATTTATATCTACCCAGGAACGGCGGGAACATGCATTGGTAATTTAAATGCGAGAGCGTTAGCAGAAACTGACATCGGTGCCGTTGACACTGGCAATTTAAAGGCGACGGCGTTAAGAAAAATCGGTGGCGTTGACGCGATGAATACAAAGAACAGAAATCAGAGTCCCAGCAGAAATCGAACCCAAGCATTCAACATGGCAATCAAGCATTCTACCACAAAGCCACGTCAGATGTCGAAACTGCTTTGGAAGAACACCCTACGCAGGCGTAATGTTGGGGAAACGTATCTTGTTGCAGTGCTGGCTATCTAATTTTATAAACATTACATGCGTACTCCTATGACGAAGGAGTCATGTCGGGTTAACGTCAGTTGCATACTTAAGCGTCATGCACTGTAGTCGGTTTACGTAGCACTATCCAGGGCTACCATCCATGCAAGCACAAGCTCTACATACCGGCTTACGACTTCTGTTGTTGGTGATACCCATGTTTCTGTTGGCGTCGTTACACAACTGTAAACAACTGGTAATATGAAACATATGCGACCGTTCAACATGTCTGTGCGGCAACATTTGTACAAATGTATAGCGTCACTTCATAACGTGTCGCTCAATAAAAAAAATTACAACCCAGTCACCTTACCTCCGGATGCTTCGCATAACATCTATTCCCATGGTACTTGGGATCTGCCTTATTTTTTTTTTTTTTTTTTAGTCTACGAATTGTGGCTTCACAACGTTGTTACATGCCCATTTTCTGTCTCCTGACGCCAGCGCATAACGCTTCAGCACGTAGCAAAAGCACGTGTTCAGCGTCTTCCGCGACTCGAATGAGTGAAAAATGCCAATCATCTTTTCGTATAGCAAGAGTGAAAAGTGTAAGAATCGTGCAACAAAAGGAAAAAAAAGCTGAATGTCCCCCCTTCAGCAGGTAGTCTCAAAAATAAATTTCCGGATCGTTTTAAAAAGCGTTTCCAACATTTGCTACACAGTCCGACTTGGTACAGTCACAAAGTGGTGAAAAATTCAAAATTTTCATTGAATTTTTATATTGCTGTCCGCTTCTGTGCCCAGCATCTACAGCATCGTTCTCAGTGCCCAGCATCGTTTTCTTCTGTGCCCAGCATCTACAGCGTCTATCATTTAGGGAATCGCTCCGTCGCTCCCGCGCTGGGTATTCCCTTGGTCAACGTTGACAAACCGTGGGAGCACATTATTTAGTGGTGTGCCCATTGCGGCTCGTTCGTGTCCGAGTGAGTTTGGCATCGCGGCAATAAAGACTGTATGGGCGACACCACGGGTATTCTTTCCGCCATTGCTTCACCGCACATGTTATTTCGTTCTTGTCTTCTGTCTTTTTTTTTTGTTTGGGGGGGGGGGGGGGGCGAGGCAAGTTTGCGCAAATAAAGTTTATTAACTTTCAAGCCGCCTCGCCTCCATACCTGCGGTTAAAGGTAGCCACTTCAAAGTGACAATATTTCTGTTTTTTAGTTCTTTATTTTTTTCAAGGTAAAAGACTAACGAAAGGGATATCGACGCATGGACGGTAAGTGCGGCAGAGCGAACGTTCATGAAATTCTCGGAGCGCACAAGAAATCAGAAGGGTAGAATCCAATTAGTCGAACAATTTGTCATTGACACAGTTCGCAACATATTTCTCCTGTGCGGGCACGAAAACGTGGGAAACTTTGCGAGCGTCCTCCATGCACATGATATCTTGCGGTCGTGCCAAATGATGGTCGTCAATGACGAGGTTCGTTTCTCGTAATGCACGTTGAATAGTAACGATTGCGGCGTTTACGCTTCATTTAAATGGTAACAAAAAGAAGCTAGGCCTCTTCCTTCTTGCCGTTATGAACTACATGTATCAGTTCTTTGGCGTGCCCTTTGTCTGTGTAACTTTTCGCTTTCTTTGTTCGATTTCAGGCTTATTCCGGTGATGCCCGGTGTTTGCCCATGTCAACTGCAGGCAGAGCCCTCCTCATACTTCGATTACTAGTGCGACACTTGCTCTATAATTTGTGAATGTCTAAAAAAAGAAGAATAAAAATAATTTAATGGATTTGCCTCAACTATTTGTGAGCCAGTATGGAAATTTCTTTTCCCAACTTTTTGTACCGCCGAGGACGGAACAAATTTCTCTTGGATGAAATCTCAGTTTCCATTATATTTTTAGTCTCCTGTCGCCATTCCGCACCTGAACGACCACATCATTATCGATCGTTTTTGTTGCCTCGTTTTAATCACGGCGAGACCCTTTTTTAGCCCCGATGGCACCTAATCTACAAAAATAGATTGCTTAGTGGCCGGCGGGAGGGCCGCTAATAGATGTCGACGCCCAAAGGATTCGATAATGATATCAACGTAGAAGATGCGGTAAATAAACATACTGCAGAACAAAAAAATAAAGTTCCGGCAGATCCCACGCACTGTGGGAATCGACGTAACGCGAAGCAGCCAGGAAGGAGCAAATCCTGTTTTTTATAATTTGCATGTTATGTTTTACATGTTAGGACGTGTCATCTATGTTCGTCATACAGTCACGTCGCGCAATACCAATTTTGGTGTATATCAAGCTAGCGAACTGGACGCAAGCGCACCATGAGCGTGGCAAGTAAATGGCGTTGTAGATGACACGCATGCCAAGATTTTCATGTTACCACCTGCCACTTATATTCGTTATACAGTCATGTCATTCAATACCAAATTTGGTGTATATCAAGCTAACGAAACGGCCGCGAGCGCGCCATGAGCGTGGAATGCAAGTCATGTCGCTCATGACATGTCATGATTTCCGTACCACCACTTGTAATTTATGTTCGTCATACAGTCACGTCACTCAACACCAAGTTTGGTGTATATCAAGGTAACGAAACGGCCGCGAGCGCGCCATGAGCGTGGCATGCAAGTCATGCCGCACATGACAAGTCATGATTTTCATATTACCACTTGTCATTTATGTTCGTCATATAGTCACGTCACTCAATCCCAAATTTGGTGTATATCAAGCTAACGAAACGGCCGGGAGTGCGCCATGAGCGTGGAATGCAAGTCATGTCGCTCATGATATGTCATGATTTCCATATTACCACTTGTCATTTATGTTCGTCATACAGTCATGTCACTCAATACCAAATTTGGTGTATATCAAGCTAACGGAACGGCCGCGAGCGCACCATGAGCGTGCAATGCAAGTCATGTCGCTCATGACGTGTCATGATTTCGATATTACCACTTGTCACTTATGTTCGTCATACAGTCATGTCACTCAATACCAAATTTGGTGTATATCAAGCTAACGAAACGGCCGCGAGCGCGCCATGAGAGTGGCATGCAAGTCATGTCGCACATGACAAGTCATTATTTGCATATTACCACCTGTCATTTATGTTCTTCATGCAGTCACGTCACTCAATCCCAAATTTGGTGTATATCAAGATAACGAAACGGCCGCGAGCGCACCATGAGCGTGGCATGCAAATCATACTTTTCATGACAAGTTAGTCATGATTTTCATGATATGATCAGCCATCTACGTTCGTCATAGAGTCATGTTATGTCATACCAAATTTGGTATAAATCCCATTAACGATACGGCCGGGAGAGCACAAAGTCGTAGGCGGCTAGATAGATAGATAGATAGATAGATAGATAGATAGATAGATAGATAGATAGATAGATAGATAGATAGATAGATAGATAGATAGATAGATAGATAGATAGATAGATAGATAGATAGATAGATAGATACGCTCAAACTCGCCGAATTTCGCTAAGAAATGCTTCGCATTTAAAAAAATGCTTTCAGCTATAGGTGTTGGTGAGGCCATAGCTGCGAATGTGTATAAAAACGCAGATATTGGTGCTTACGAAAGGAGCTCTTCTTTGTATGTTGTTTGTTATTGCCGGGGTTCAATTTTCCAACCGCAGAAAAAGAGTTCCTGTGTTCTCCATAATAATATTAATATTACTACTACTACTACTACTACTAATAATAATAATAATAATAATAATAATAATAATAGTAATAAAAAAAGCCCCCACCTCCCCCCCGAAGGGAATCGTGAGGAAATGCGAATGCATTTCGCGCGCACTTCACTCCATTTATATATGGTGGTTGTGGTTCGAAGAAGGAAAAGGCGCCTAATTTCTGCAGCCCGGTCGGGAGCACGGCGCAGCGCCTTTTTTGCTTTTTCTTGTTTTTTTTAATTTTTTTTATTTATTTTTTTTATTTTTTTTTCATATATAGCTCCGCCGAGCTCCGCCGCAGACCGCTTTTAGTTAACGCGCACGCTGCGAATTTTTATTGTTCAACAACGCCCAGGAGAAATCTCCCACCGGCACCATCTTGGAGGTCAAGATGGGGAGGCGCAAAGCATGCAGTGATGGAGCGGTGTTTCCTACTGGAGCATATCAATCGCTGCTAATGGGCAATGAGAGACAGAAGACTCCGACTGGACACAGAGACCCTGCAGTCCGCTTTTAGTTAACGCGCACGCTGCGAATTTTTATTGTTCAACAACGCACAGGAGAAATCTCCCACCGGCACCACCTTGCAGGTCGAAATCCATTGCCATATATACGGAGTGGCCAGTGAACGGTTGCGCAGCGCGAGCAGTCGGTTTTTTCAACCAAGAAACTCGCTAACAGACGCTGCCTGTGTCGGCGTCGTGAGGCGAGAGAGGGAGAGGGGGGAGCGTAGGAGAGAGAGAGGGGGGCGCGCATGCGCAGTGGGAGTGTGGACGCTGCGGGCAGAGATGCCTAGAGAAGAGAGGGGGGAGCGTAGGAGAGGAGAAGAGAGGTGGGACGCGCATGCGCAGTGGGAGTGTGGACGGCGCGGGCAGGGATGCCTAGAGGAGGGGGGGAGCGTAGCAGGGGAGAGCGGAGGGGAGGCGCATGCGCAGTGAGGGTGTGGTTGCCGCGGGGAGGGATGCCTAGGGGGAGGGAGAGAGGAGGTTTTTTATTTTAATTTTTTTTTGAAAGGGTTTGCGCATGCGCAGTAAGGGCGGTCACGCCGTACAGCACCACCACCGGATTAAACTTCGCCATAAGATGCTTCACATCTAACACCTGCCGGCGCGCACACCTCCTCAACCTATCCTCCTCCTCCTCCTCCGCGGACAACGCCGCACAACGCCAACGCCGCACAACGCCAACGCCGGATGCCTGACATAGCCCGACTATGAAATGCATTCGCATTTAATAATAATAATAAATTGAGAGGAGCCTGAAATGCTGCGTATGCACGGTACAGTTTTATGAGGGCTGAATTTGTGGAGTCTCTTATTTTTTACTTTTTCAAGCCATGTGCGCCAAAATTAAGCAGTGATTAATACCGAAAACGTTTTGCATATTTCGCAATATGTTGTAAGTAAGCTGCACTGAGCTGCATTGTCGAAGACACCGTGATTACAGTGAAAATATGAACTAATATCGATGTCAGATAAGTGAAGTTTTCGACTAAACTCATTGTCGGTAGATTTCGATCGTCGATACATCAACAAATGCTTATAAACAATTAGCGGCAAGGGTAAAACAGAAACATGAAATTGATATTGCGGCTGTTCGCATCACTAAATGTAAGCTGTGCGAAGTTGACAGCACTATTCGCAATTGTTAAAAGTAAGTGATAATGTCAAGAATTTTTTTGTACCACCCTTTGCACGAGCTGCATAATATTCTTCCGAGGCCTTCTTGTGTGATAATCTTGTAACAATATCTCAGGCGCAATACTGAGCAAATTTGCAATGAAGTACGACAGAGACTCACAAAAACACGCATGTGAAGAAAGGCCAGAATAAATGGTGACTAGATTACTTTGTTCTGTTTTTTTTTTTACTTTTCACTTATATTTTTTGCTTGTGTCATATTGAGCAAGCCTATATATAGCATAAGCTTTTACAATACTTTCTTTGCATATTAGTAGAATTCAGTTCTAGTTTTTCTGGTTGGTACGCACCGCTATGGAACTGAAGAAAGCAAGAAAAAATTACACCATCTCCCGCTAAAGGGAAGCATCTGTAGATGTGAAGCAGCGGGCGCTAACGCTTACACTGGCGGCGGCGTTGACACTGGCGCTCATCGCAGCGTTGCGCAGGAGAGAAAACTGGGGAGGCGCAAAGCATGCAGTGATGGAGCGGTGTTTCCTACTGGAGCATATCAATCGCTGCTAATGGGCAATGAGAGACAGAAGACTCCGACTGGACACAGAGACCCTGCAGTCCGCTTTTAGTTAACGCGCACGCTGCGAATTTTTATTGTTCAACAACGCACAGGAGAAATCTCCCACCGGCACCACCTTGCAGGTCGAAATCCATTGCCATATATACGGAGTGGCCAGTGAACGGTTGCGCAGCGCGAGCAGTCGGTTTTTTCAACCAAGAAACTCGCTAGCAGACGCTGCCTGCGTCGGCGTCGCGAGGCGAGAGAGGCGAAGGGGACACGCATGCGCAGTGGGGAGGTGGACGCCGCGGGCAGGGATGCCTAGAGGAGAGAGGGGGAGCGTAGGAGAGGAGAGAGAGGGGGGACGCGCATGCGCAGTGTGAGTATCGACGCCGCGGGCAGGGATGCCTAGAGGAGAGAGAGGGAAGCTTTGGAGAGGAGAGAGAGGGGGACGCGCATGCGCAGTGGGAGTGTGGACGCCGCGGGCAGGGATGCCTAGGGGGAGAGAGGAGGGGAGGCGCATGCGCAGTGAGGGTGTGGTTGCTGCGGGGAGGGATGCCTAGAGGAGACAGAGGGGAAAGGAGGTGTTATTTTTTTTAAAGGGTTTGCGCATGCGCAGTAAGGGGATGTCACGCCGCACACCGGATTAAGCTACGTCATAAGATGCTTCACATCTAAAAAATGCTGGATATCACATGCTGTAAATTTTCCGGATAACTGCATTAGTTTCTTGTAGAAAACTAGATGTTTCAATTCGGGTAAACTCCCTGCCTTTTTCCTTCATTTGTGTATATGTCTCAAGTTATGCAATAGATGCTATTGCCTCTAAATTCTGCTGTACGTAAGAATACGTTGAAAGTAATCTAGCGATTTCGCATGACTTCCTCAGTACGAAAAAAAAACACGTTCTTTGCATTGTTACAAAACACCGATGTGAGAAACTTGCACACTATTGGTAACATTTCAGACCATATTCTAATTTCCGCGACAGCCGAAGCAAAAGGGAGATTTGCTGCGGAAGTCAGCGCAAACGCTAAAACAGTACAAATCCGTGGAAACCGAGTGAACTCTCCGTGAATACAGTGAAGTTTGCACAACTATCCTGCGGTGAATCAGTACGAAACTACAGCTCGGCATTTCTCGCCTCGAGCTGCAAAAGTATCACAAATCTGGAAGCACTTCCCATCATCTCAGCTCCTGAACCGCTGGCTTTACCAAAAAAAAAGAAAAAAAAGACACGATGCTAGTAAAACAAATACGTCTAACAAGACAAAAAAGAAGCGAGCCCACAACCCTTGAGAACATAAAAATTTACAAACTCCTCGCAAATACGCGTGGCGAAGCAGCCACTTCAAGCTCTCTTCATTTCTATCTCGCATTTGAAGCTTTCGTGAGTGAGCGATGTTCGCCTCCCGAGAGCTCACTTTAGGTTGGAAGAAATTTCCGCCTCTCCGACGTCTTGCATTCGGACATTCTTAAAAAATATTACCGTCATGTCCCTTCCCAATCAATTGTGTATTAAAACGCATTTACGAAAGAACCATTGCGGAAAATAGTAGAAAGGTGGGTCACACGTGATCATGTAAGTATGTTGTCGCTGCCGTTATCGTCGTTGTTGCGGTTGTGTGCTTTTTAAAGCGCGTTCGGGTTACAGGCGACCTTCGGAGACAAGATACGTATATAAGCACAAGTCAGCCATATTTATCACAGGTTCTTGAAGATCACCCACGCGTTTTCTTATGGCCTTACTAATTCAAGCTAACTGTCCTGTGCATAGGTAGCATGAATACCGCATAGTGTACCACGACGCGCAAGAAATATATGAATACATCCTTGCAGAAACAACGTCGACGGCCCCGTCAACATGAGGTAGCTTGAACATTGCTGGCACACAGTTCCCTACAAAAATTGCCATAGATAACTCGGCAAAGATTGGAATAATTGAGAGCTATACGGAAGAATCTACTTGGTTTCGGCGTTTCGCGTATGCTTCAAAACTAGATTTTGTCGTTTGCACGTAAAGCATTCCAGTCTTGTTTCAAAACTACTTTATTGAATGTGTCAGTGAGCTAAGTACATCCGATATTTCACTAACTGATCATACTAGAAATTTTGAAATTCAGATGGTTTTGCTTAGACCCGGTAGCCTAATTATAAACGTTCCTGCTCGTTCCTTTTCCTGTTCGCTCCTGTTCAATCACCCTATCCGTACTTTGTGTGTCCATCTATCGCCTTCCAACTCGATTTTTAATTTAGAGGTGTGAGACGACGACACTGCCGTTCCAATGATTGAGTTCTACTACAGAACTTCAGCAAACTTTCTTTTGATATACAAATTTGTTCAACTTTATGATTATTTTAATTATTCGTAATATTACTGAACGATGTTTTCAAGATTTCAAGGACAAACTCCTTCTTCTTTAGTTGGTAAAGCTTAAGTGTCAACGCGACTAGACGCTCTGGAAATCTCAGCGAAACTTTTCCATGGTGAACGCTGTGTTTACTCGTCGCCTTCCTGAAAGCAGGACTAACCTTATATTACTAGGAATGTGTCGCGGTAAGTGATATGTGCAGCTGTGATGGTTCTCAGTTATGCACGGGCAGGCGTCTTCCTGTATAGCGTCCCAATGTCTCTTATATTATATACATAAGGCCACAGACTGGTTATATATAGAAGTTCGATGCTATCTGTGGTATATTGGGAAATTTCTCCGTAATTGACAACTCTTCTTTTTCGTGAGTGCGTTTTAGAGCTGGTTAGCCGGCTTCGCTAATATGTCCCTCATTGGTGATTGGCCGAAATACTCTCGTACGAATTTTTTCGCGTAACATGTTTTTATGAACATGGGCCCTGAACTGTTATGGATGAGTTTCAGCATATTGAACCAATGAATATATTAAGGCACCTAAACACTGGTACAAATATAAAAACGGACAATAGAAACCACGGTTGTATGGCCTGTATTTCCTACCGCGTGTGGCTGTGTCTGTACACGTAGCCTTTATTGTTGAGAACTTTCAATAAACAATTCATATTTTACTTATTCAAACTTACATCGTTAACTCTGTGCGTTAACATTTCTTGCACCTTTTGCACATTGGTTTAGCCGCTTTACTTCTAGTGCCACTAAATGGAATAGATATTTACTTTGGAACTAAAGTGTGTTGTAACTCACGGGTTGCATAAAGGATATGGATAGTGGGGAGGTCGTCGTTTGAAGATGACGTCCCCGATTTCTGCAAGAATATGCGAACAATGTGTAAATATTGTGTTCTACGGGGCCATGTTCTTGCCTTGCTCATAAATACGACCTAAAATTAAATGTCTCACGAGATGCTGGAGTTCCGGACACTTTTCGACATTTACTGTACCCACAGCGCCATAACTGCAGTGTTCGTAGAGATTATTCCAAGGTAAACATGGAAAGTAATTCGCACAAGTTTTATGTCACCTCAATTCCCTTCACTAGAGCACCGCCTGCCCTCGCGTATTATAGCGGGTAAAGGCAAACAGCTGTGCGGTTACGCAAACGAAAATCCGTGCATTGGCGTACACAATTTGGCACATTTTCTAAGCACTATAGAGGATCCGTTAATCTATCCACCTACCTGTTGTCACGCATCTTCGCACTCCGGCTTCGCTTCGCTTCCTTGTTTGCATGCTCGATGGCGAGGTCATTCGCTTGACAGCTGCAAGCTACGGTGCTCCGGTCCTATCGCTTCCGGAGATGGGATCGGCCGAGACATGTCAGGAAGCCGGTGACATTCAAGGACCCGGGCTGTATATACACAGACTACGGCAGCCAGAAGTGTGTGCCAATAACGCTGTCGACGTGCACAGCTTGTCAAGGGGAAAAATGGGCAGAGGGAAAAGTGCAGGTTGCAGAAGTTTTGTCAACTAGGTGCCGTCGCCCGGCTCCATTCATCGTCTTATCTCTGTCAGGCGTGAAAGACGACGAATGGCTTGAATCTTGCGTGGTGCTTGCCTACCGTGGATCCCTACTCTTCAACAGAGTGCCCAACACAACAGGCACACTGGTCCGTGTTCTTTTTTTTTTCGACCACCGTATAGGCCTCGATTTTTCTGCGAGGAGTGACATTGTAATGCCACGCTGATACCGAACAAAATATAGGATGCACAATAAGCAAAGGTTAGTTAGCCTGCAGTAGTGCGGGTTTAACAGTTTTTGTCGTGGCAATCACAACACAAGATATATGCCTGCCAGTAAAGAGTTCGTTAACTAATTGAATGACATATTTGAAAAACATGCAGCCTACGCAAAAAGTGGCTGTCTGCCCCTTAATTTTAATCTTCGCGGAATTTCAATTTTTCTTTTATGGCAGTATGAAGAAGAAGAAGAAGATGTTTAATGGGAAGAAGGAGGAGAGGTCGGCCTGGAAAGCGGGTTTCCGGCCTGCTACTCCTCACGGGGGGTAAGGGGAAAAGGGAAAGAAAGAGATAGAGGGAGGCATGATGAGAGGTGACTATGATATGGCACAATGAGTCACTGCACACATTGTCCTGTGCGGGGGTAGGAGAAGCACGAAAGTCTCTGTGCATTGGTTACGTTAGCACACACTTTAAAGACGAGCATCTAAGTCTGTCTCGCTGAGAAATCTTAACAAGCCCTTTAGGCTGCGTTGGGCGTGATCTACACGCTCCCAAGCACCCAAAATCTTCTCCTCCGAAAAGGGGCGGCAGTCCAGACGATCCATGAGGCGCTTTAGTGGCTGTCTTTCCGTCTCGTATTGAGGGCACACGCACAGGATGTGATGAATAGTCTCTGATGTGCGACACACACTGCAGTTGGGGCTTTGCTCCTGTCCAATCTTGCAAAGGTATTGCCGTGTATATGCAACACCCAGCCGAAGTCTATGTAGTAATGTTTCCTGGTCTCTCCTTAGTCGGCACGGAAGACGAAAAGCACGACCAGAGTCAAGTCTGTGAAGGCGCTCGTGGCGATAATCAGGGTCATTCCATATTCGTGTCATAGATGTTTTCATAGCCTTAGACAGCAAGGTGTTGATGTCATATCGGGAAAAGTGAATCGATATGACTTCGCTGCTAGAGTGCGCCATTTTCGCTTCTGCGTCAGCCTGTTCATTCCCAGCAATGCCACAGTGACTGCCACAGTGCTACGGTATGTCCGGATTGAGAAGCCTCAGTTAACATATGCATTATTTCGTACACTAGAGGACTGTAGGCATTTCCTTGCCTCATGTAATTGCTGATTAGGTGAAGTGCCGGCTTGGAGTCGCAAAATAATGTCCATTTCGCTGGACTTTGCTGTAAAATGTAGCTGGCAGCTTGTCGGACACCGGTCAGCTCAGCGGCAGTAGACGATGTCCGATGCGCTATTTTGAAGCGTTTCGTGATTCCCAGGTGAGGCACAGTGAAAGCTGCTGCTGAGGAGATCTGCGTGACAGAGCCATCAGCAAAAATATGTACCGTATGTCCGTACATGTAGGCAATATACGACAAAGCGAAATGCCTAAGTCCAGCAGTTGGTATTCTTGACTTCTTAGTTATCCCAGGGATCGAAAGTCGCACGATCGGCTTAGGCATCGTCCAGATAGGTATGTCGAATATCACTTGTGGTGCATAATTCGAAGGCAGCAGATCTTGGTGCAACATCACAGCTTCTGAATATGCAGCATTGGGCCGTGTGTTAATAACGTCTCCCAGTGGATGGTCTCGGTGCCTAGTCAGTAATCTCAGATGTACTCGCAGTGGCTCGTGTTGAAGATAAACGCGAGCTGGACAAGCACGTGCTTCTGCAATATCGCCCCATGTAGAAGTACATCGAGGTACTCCTAGGCAAATTCTGAGGGCACGTGCTTGAGCACCCTCGAGTATACGTACAGCAGATGAGCAAACGCGGGAGAGAACAGGAGCACTGTAGCGGAGGTATCCAACAAAAAGTGCCTGGTACAGCTGTAGTAGAGATGATTTCGATGGCCCCCATGATTTTCCAGACATATGGCGAATGACCTGGACAAAGCTGTCTAGTTTTTTTCTCAGCGCAGAGATGTGCTTCGACCAAGATAAATCACGGTCGATGATAACTCCGAGGAACTTGTGGTGAGTTACCGAAGGTATGACCTTCCCGTCAATCTCTACGCTGTAGCAAGCCATGGGCTTTCTCGTGAATGCCAGGGTTGCACTTTTCGTCGGTGACAGTTGCAGTCCGCAGCTACTGAGGTATGCGGACGTTGTCGATACCGCACGTTGTAGCTTCGTTTGTACTTGCAAACGCGTTAGACTCGTGGTCCAAATGCAGATGTCATCTGCGTACACAGAGACCGAGATTTTGCTTCCTAACTTTTTAACGAGGCCAACAAGTACGATATTAAATAATGTTGGGCTCAGGACTCCACCTTGAGGCACGCCACGAAAGACGGGATCCTTGTTTGCGTCACCGTCTGCAGTAGACATGAATATTGTTCTTTCTTGAAGATAGCTGGCTATCCATTGATGCATACGGCCGCCGATACCACAGTCTTCAAGAGCATTTAGAATGGCGTCATGCAGAACATTGTCAAATGCACCTTTGATGTCAAGGAAGACTGCAGCCGTCAATCGGTGGCGCCGTTTCTGATGTTCAACGGTCGTTACTAAATCGATCACACTGTCGATTGATGACCTTCCCTTTCGGAAGCCAGTCATCGCGTCTGGATATACTCTTTGCTTCTCCAGGAACCATTCTAAGCGCAACAGAACCATTCGTTCCATGAGTTTTCCTACACAACTTGCCAACGCCACAGGTCTGTAGGATAGCATATCACGGGGAGACTTGCCTGGTTTCAGCAATGCCACGACCTTGCTTGTTTTCCAGTGTGCTGGTACAGTTCCAGTTGCCCAAGAAAGGTTGTACAAAGACAGAAGTTCTTCGGTCGCTCGAGCACCAAGGTGGCGCAGGGTAGCATAGGTGATGCCATCAGGTCCAGGTGCACTGGAACGTTGTGAAGTTGACATCGCCGCACGTAGTTCCTGCAGCGTGAAGGGATGATCGAGACTGGCTTCTGCTGTAGGGGGGTGCGCATCGAAGCAGTGAAACAACCGTTGTTGCAGAGCCAGAGAGGTGCATGCAGAATTCTTCCGCGATCTGCTTCTCGCTACATGTCCTGATGATGGCCAATGCGCGAAAGGGACGCAGTTGCTGAGGAGAAGATGGTAGTGCTCGTACAACGTGCCATATCTTAGTATGAAATTGATGCTTCAAGAAGCAAAGTGATCATCGGTCTACGCACATCTGTCGTTTTGCATACTATACACATGAATAAGGAAAGTGCTCTGGCGCGACGACATCAAAGGTCCGTATTGACAAAAGAGTATTCTCTAAAATATTCTAAAGGAAATATTTCGGGCAATCATGATGCTGGACCTATCATTAGCGAAGCGGGTTGACCACTCCGAAAAAAACGCACATCCCAAAGAAAAGTTTTGTGAATTCGGCTTCAGGTTTATACCCACATGTGTTTTTTGTCAAGTTACGTCGTCACACACATTTGTTATCGCTTTCAAGTACAACACATGAACATCTACCCGTGTGATAAGCGCTGTCAAAGCTTGAACCTACATGAATACATATTTCCCTTCATGTAAAAAATCACTTGTCAGTAAAATTCCTCTCAGACTTGCTTTCTGTAAGCTCTGTTAGAAACTTATCTGCGTTCTGTCCGCGCATGGTGACGTGATGAACCTTGAGTACGATCAACCTTGCGAACCTTGAGAATTTCATAGGGGATGGGGCTCATTCGGCAAGCATTATCAAATCATGAATGGTAGTCTACCACTATCCCTCAAGAGGAAGGTATATAACAGCTGCATCTTACCGGTACTTACCTACGGAGCAGAAACTTGGAGACTTACAAAGAGGGTTCAACTTAAACTGAGGACGACACAGCGAGCGATGGAAAGGAAAATGATAGGTGTAACCTTAAGAGACAGGAAGAGAGCAGAGTGGGTCAGGGAACAAACGGGAGTTAAGGATATCATAGTTGAAATCAAGAAGAAGAAATGGATATGGGCCGGGCACGTAGCACGTCGATGGATAGCCGCTGGTCATTAAGGGTAACTGACTGGATTCCAACAGATGACAAACGCGTGAGGGGGGAGACAGAAAATTAGGTGGGTAGATGAGATTAAGAAGTTTGCAGGTATAACGTGGCAGCAGAAAGCACAGGACCGGGTTGATTGGCGAAACATGGGAGAGGCCTTTGCCCTGCAATAATATAATAATATCTGGGGTTTAACGTCCCAAAACCACGATATGATTATGAGAGACGCCGTAGTGGAGGGCTCCGGAAATTTTGACCATCTGGTGTTCTTTAACGTGCACTGACATCGCACAGTACACGGGCCTCTACCATTTCGCCTCCATCGAAATGCGACCGCCGCGGCCGGGATCGAACCCGCGACCTTCGGGTCAGCAGCCGAGCACCCTAACCGCTATACCACCGCGGCGGACACCTTTGCCCTGCAGTGGGCGTAGACAGGCTGATGATGATGATGATGACTTAAGGAGGGCATCGTGGCAAAACCACGTATACAATCTAAACCTTGCCAGGCTAGCACGGAATTGCCTTACACAATCATGCATGCTCAGCACCCAGTGCAAATGTGCTGCTCATAGGTGCAAGTCTGCATCGCCGGCATCTGAGAGCTCTGGAAAATCAAAAATTACACCATCTCCCGCTAAAGGGAACCATGTGTAGATGTGAAGCAGCGGGCGCTTACGCTTACACTGGCGGCGGCGTTCACGCTGGCGCTCATCGCAGCGTTGCGCAGGAGAGAAAACTGGGGAGGCGCAAAGCAGGCAGTGATGGAGCAGTGTTTCCTACTGGAACTTGCCAATCGCTGCTAATGGGCAATGAGAGACAGAAGACTCCGACTGGACACAGAGACCCGCACTCCGCTTTTAGTTATCGCGCACGCTGCGAATTTTTATTCTTCAACAACGCACAGGAGAAATCTCCCGCCGGCACCACCTTGGAGGTCAAGATCCATTGCCATATATACGGGGTGGCCAGTGAACGGTTGTGCAGCGCGAGCAGTCGGTTTTAGATGTGAAGCATCTTATGGCGAAGCTCAATCCGGTGGTGGTGTGCGGCGTGACCTCTCTTACTGCGCATGATGCGCAAACCCTTTCAAAAAAAAATAAAAATAAAAAACCTCCTCTCCCCCTCTCTCTCCTCTAGGCATCCCTCCCCGCGGCATCCACACCCTCACTGCGCATGCGCCGCCCCTCCTCTCTCCCCCTCCTATGCTCCCCCCCTCTCTCCTCTAGGCATCCCTGCCCACGCTCCCACTGCGCATGCGCGTCCCCCCCTCTCTCACCTCTCCTACGCTCCCCCTCTCTCCTCTAGGCATCCCTGCCCACAGCGTCCACACCCCACTGCGCATGCGCGTCCCCCCTCTCTCTCTCCTCTCCTACGCTCCCCCCTCTCTCGCCACACGACGCAGACGCAGGCAGCGTCTGCTAGCGAGTTTCTTGGTTGAAAAAACCGACTGCTCGCGCTGCACAACCGTTCACTGTCCATCCCGTATATATGGCAATGGATCTTGACCTCCAATGTGGTGCCGGTGGGAGATTTCTCCTGTGCGTTGTTGAACAATAAAAATTCGCAGCGTGCGCGTTAACTAAAAGCGCACTGCGGGTCTCTGTGTCCAGTCGGAGTCTTCTGTCTCTCATTGCCCATTAGCAGCGATTGGCATGTTCCAGCAGGAAACACCGGTCCATCACTGCGTGCTTTGCGCCTCCTCAGTTTTCTCTCCTGCGCAACGCTGCGATAGCGCCAGCGTCAACGCCACCGCCAGTGTAAGCGTTAGCGCCCGCTGCTTCACATCTACACATGGTTCCCTTTAGCGGGAGATGGTGTAATTTTTTTTTGAACCAAGAAACTCGCTAGCAGACGCTGCCTGCGTCGGCGTTGCGAGGCGAGAGAGGGGGGAGCTTAGGAGAGGAGAGAGGAGGTGACACGCATGCGCAGTGGGGAGTGTGAACGCCGTGGGCAGGGATGCGTAGAGGAGAGAGGGGTAGCGTAGGAGAGGAGAGAGAGGGGGGGACGCGCATGCGCAGTGGGAGTGTAGACGCCGCGGGCAGGGATGCCTGGAGGAGAGAGGGGGGAGTGTAAGGGGGAGAGAGGGAGGGGGAGGCGCATGCGCAGTGAGGGTGTGGTTGCCGCGGGGAGGGATGCCTAGAGGAGAGAGAGGGGGGAGAGGAGGTTTTTTATTTTTTATTTTTGTTAAAGGGTTTGCGCATGCGCAGTAAGGGTGGGCACGCGGAAC
This sequence comes from Rhipicephalus appendiculatus, assembly GCA_030522465.1. Lineage (NCBI taxonomy): Eukaryota > Metazoa > Arthropoda > Arachnida > Ixodida > Ixodidae > Rhipicephalus > Rhipicephalus appendiculatus. The sequence continues at coordinate 32,023 of JALIZH010015122.1, forward strand.
ACCACCACCACCACCACCACCGGATTAAGCTTCGCCATAAGATGCTTCACATCTAAAAAATCACAGCATATACACAGAGTGAATGATGATGAGTGGGTGAAGCTTCGAAGGTTCGTCGGTAAACCGGTAATCTTCCGCGAATTCTGCACAGTACATCATCAACGACGTGAGATCGGGCGCGTTTATACTAAAGGGTCGATGAGAGTCATGGCGACTCGCAGCTCACTTTAATTTTACATGTACGCTGTGAATTTTTTTTATTGTTTAATCACGCACAGGAGACATCTCACACAGGCACTACCTTGGAGGTCGAAATCCAGTGCCTACTGGCTACTCAGGATGCATGGGCAACCGAGAACCGCCCAGGTAATGCCGTAAGGAGCTTTGCCCCTAAAATCAATGCAGAGAGTTAACTACGTGCTACGGCGGCCAGCCGTACATACGTCCTAACCCAGCAGACGTATGGGGGACACCAGAAATAGGCCGTTCAATTCATATAGGCCGCCTCAAGCAGGCTGGCGTTGAAGATATTGAGTAGAGCTCAAGAGGTTCCGGGCGCCCTCTTCTATTAATACAGTTCTCTCATTTGAGTTGTATGGTAGAAGGGCGATTCGATTTTTAACCCGGCTTTGAAAATTGCCTTATCTTATGTTTCGGAGAGCTAAGCATCCAATAAATTTCATTTTCGGTCGATTAGGCTCGCCTTCTCACAGCGATAGATGACAGTATTGCAAGCTACACTTTCTTCCATGCAGTCCCATACCATATCACTCTAAAAAAATAAAGGAATTGCCTAGATTGAAGTTTAGAAAACATAGCTGGAATCTGTATTTCCTGATGAAACACGATCAAAAGTTCTTCGGTTGTATACCTATAAAAATATGTTATTTATAAAAGCAAATAAGACCGATTAGCGATGTAATAAAATGATAAGCCTGCAGGAACGCCTAAAGAGATAGTGGAGACGAGCAACTATCCTTAGTTTACTCCTCCAGTTCTTCATGAGATTTGAGTGTTTTCTATGAATGTTGCTAACATGCACAACGTCAGGAGAACAGATGCGGAAATTGGAGGTAGTCCAGTGCGCGATATTTTTCTCCCGAGTTCATCTTTGTTTAAAAAAGTGTGGTAGCATCAGTCCTAATAACTTAGCGCGAAAGGTGAAGCGTTGCTACACTTCAAGATGCCAGTTAGAATCACGGCCATCACGACGACATTTATACCTGGGCCAACTGAAAAACACAAGCGCTTAGATCTTGGTGTCCAGAGAGAGAGCGAGATAATTTATTGGAAGGCAGAGAGGTCGGCCTGAGCTAGTGCGCTCTAGCCTGCTACTGTGCACAGGGGGGTAAGGGAGAGGGGAGAAAAAAGAGTCATGAGGGGTGATGATGGAGAGAGAAAAAATGTTGTGCGTACATACAAAAACCACGTAACATAATGGTTTCGCAAAAGCACGCTGTCCAGTCCTGTAGTGTTGATATCTATCACAGCCGCGATGGCAGTTGCTGACTTCGTCTGCAACTTTATATGTGTTTCAGTGGAATGATCTCGCTTCAACATTGACGGGCATCGGTGTGGCAACGCTAAGTGAGACTGCAATTTCGTCAGCAATTGGTGTCCAGGTTGTGCGAAACAAATCCGGAACTCGCCTCTACTGCATGCTTCATGATTCTATGCTGAAATAGCCACGAAAACCTCAACAATTACATTATTATGGAACTGTTTTCGCACATTAACACTGTCATATTTTTACCTGTAAGAGTGAATGCAATAAGTTGCAGATATTCGCCCGCCAATATACAGGAATATACTCGCAAATGTGGCTTACGGTTCTCCCATTGCGATCTTGCAAGTAGAAGGTGGAAGGTTCAATTTTAACGCGATAACGTTAAACAGCTCGTTTCGCAGATATTCCGGCATCGGCGCCGGTGTCGGCGTGGATGTCGGCGTCGGCGTCATTGGCTGTGAGCGAAAAATCATCATCTTCTCCGTGAACGCAAAATCGAGAAAGATGCAAATAAAATAAATAATAAAAACTTCCGGGTCCGAGTGAGGATCCTCAGGCCGCCTGCGTGGCAAGCAGGTGTTCTACCACACAGCCACGCATCTGCTTAGAAATGCAGTGAAAATAACCTCCTCTGCTTGGAAATCCAATGAACACTACATTCATTCTTCACAAACACACGCATCCTGTATATTCGCCTCGTGTGCGACCGATGGCGGCGCTGCGAACGGGGCTCCGGTGACGCAAGGGCGGGGGATTCGGCGCTTGTCGTCTGCTACGCTCTGGCTAAAACAGCAGCATTTTCGTTATAGTTCGCTCGCGTCTCACGGCGTTCCTCGACTACTAGCTCCATTATCTTCTTATGATATTTCTTGAGATGACTGCTAGCATTACATGAGTTTAAGAAACGTTAACATTTAACATATCTTCTGTATACCGACAGCCATCGCGGTCAGGTTCATGCCCCCGAGTTCGTAGCGTCGCTCACTGGGCTGGATGGCGTTGAAATAGCTTACGTGAAAACGCGAACGCCCCCGCCAAGTGAGTTAAAGAGAGTCTCCGCTGCTTTGAAATCGCAGCGCGATCAATTTTGCGGCTTATTCGCAAAAGTTAGCATTGTGTAAACAGACTTGAGATGAACCAAAATTCCCGCTCCACTCCCAATTGTAGTCATGTGGACTTGTGCAGACATGACAGCCGACAAAATGAAATCGATAAGTTCATCGACCAGCGGGTTATTGCGGACCACTAGCATAGATTGGGTGAGCTGGATGCAAATAAGATCGCTCGGAATGAAACGCCAGCAGTGGTGCGCGTGGTACAGTTCGACAATTATGATTAGAGATAGATACGTTCATGCGCCGCATTCATGTTTTCGATCGCGCAGTGCTGCCTACTCGACTGTGCGAGCCTACCAATGGTAATGACAGGATGGTGCGCACTATATTTCTAATGCTTGGGCAACGCGAACCGCTGCAGTGTTCGCGTTTCACTTGACACCGAGTACAGCTTCGTAAACATTAAGAAAAATCGGCGAATGTGTCCAGGAAGAGGAGAAAGAGAGCTCTTTCCCACCATTCTTTTAGCCCCTGTGGCTGATTATTGTGATTCTTTACCGTGCTGTAACAAAATATTTTAAGGTGGGAGCCTTAGATTCCACATAAATTGCGAAAATTGACCGTCGGCGTCCCGCGTCGCCAGTGTCAACACGAGTGACGCGAAAATTCATCACATGATCACGTCATCATGACATTCCAGACCGACAAAATTTGTGACGTCATAACGTCATGTCACATGATTACGTCATCACATGACATCGTCGCTTTGCATTGCCTCCGTGATTGGTGGGCCGATCTCGGAGGCGATGCAAAACCAGGTGATGTGTAGAAAGCTTCAATGCAAAACCACGTTTCGTCCAGAAAGCATTCGCAGGGGGGCGGCGAAGGAACAATACATCGACTCAAGAAAAAGATGGCTTTCGCCTTCGAGTCAACTTAGGCACATGCATAAGGAACGCGAGTCTCTTTAGTACAGTGATCGCACCAAGCCACATCAGGAGTCGACCGTTGAGACTGATTTACAGTATTTTATTGCAAATACATCTTTCGATGCGAAAACTTTATATTTATCAACGTTAGTATGATTACACTAATTCTGTTCACCATATTTTCAGACCACGCTGAACGAGTGAACAAACGTCGATTTATTAACGTAAGGATTAAAATATGTTGCAAATAAATAGAACAAAAACAAAAGAAAATCACTCCGGACAATCTACCGATATTTCATATCCCCGTCGTGCATCCCCTTTAGACTCACCCTGTTTATTTCGTGTTTCAATTTAAAGTACTTACGACGCGCTTACACAGCAGCTGCTAAAAATGTGCATTTAATCAAACGTTGTTCCCGGTAACGCCACTTAATTTATTTGAATGACATCAAACGTCGTTTGATGAATGAATTGAATCGAAGGAGCAGGCTTGGCAACCAAACACGCGCAGCACGCGGTATACATTTATTGCGCTTTAACACAGACATGGAAGCTGAAGCCCGAACGCTGAAGTCAGTTATCGAAAACGGGCAGCAAAGTCATTTTGAGTGCGCCACGGCCATAGAACAGTCGCGAAAAGAAAAATTCACCATAGAAGCAGATGTACACATGGATGGCTAGCAGACGACAACAGGAGCAATCGACACAAAACGTGCTCCTGACGGCAACTCCACTCATATTCGATGGACATTTTGCTTGATCATTCAGTACATATTGCTTTATCAACTCGGCCACCAAAGTTTCAATAACTCGAGCGCGATAGACAGGCTGGCAGCGTCGAGCAGCCTTCACGTAGCGAACGCGCGCACGAAGAGCTGCATCCGAGTCCTCTCCCTGACGTCACACGCGAGAGGGCGCCACTCCAAGATCTCGAGGCGAATAGCCGTCGCAATATAACATACATACGCAATATAACATAACATACGCAATATAACATACAAGCGTACATTGCCATTGAGCGTCAGGACATGCGACTATAATAACGATTTCGTGGTTTAAAGCCGGCCACTCATTACAAATGGCACACACATTACTGCACGTATTTCCTTAACACCACGTAGTGGATGCATTGCAAGTACGCACTAAGTGGTTGAAGTACGCACTAGGGACAGGATATCGCTATCGCGTTCAACTCTTAAAGGCGAAGCTTAAGGGTGCCCCAATTTTTTGCACACATTTCGGTCTGGCTGACCACTGCAGATCATGTGCTTAGTTTAGCGTACATGCTGAAATTCGTCAGGTCGAAAAAAATTATTCCGCACTCCCTTTATACGGCGTTCGTCATGAAAAATACCGGGGTCTGGACAAGCGGAGCTTAGGAGAAATAATCATATAATTGGAAATGTAAAACCTCAAAGAATTGTCGAATAGCCAATTGCATTTTTGTGGTTGTGCTGCTCTGCGTTTTTCTACCGCCAGAGAGTTTTCATTTATGCATGCTGGGTAATAGGTTTCTCTAGAAAATCGCTACACGCGAAACTACCACACAGGAGTGACCTGACTCACTGAAACATCTAATGCGTTAGCCTGCAATCTACTCGAGCTGACTCTACATCCGACACTTCAGTTCGGTGTTTTGTCTCGAGAAAACTCCCGATACGAAAATTTTCGAGTGAGCATTGAGATGACTGTCTATTTACTGATGAATTTAGAGCGTTTTCTGCAGAGACTGCACATTATTTTTTGTGAAATTTCGGAGAAGTTCTACGCTATTTGCGACTCATGTTTCCCACTTATAAGCACGAAGAATAGTCGTTATGTTATCACCTTCCATTTTATCGCATTGTTGTCACTACTTGGCAGGTCGAAGTTGGGGCCGCCTTGGGCCGCAGTGTTCCAGGTGTGGCTACAAGCTTAGATGTAAATGGTTGACTTTGGCAGCTCATGCAGAATAATGATTATGATAAGAATTTCGTTCTTTCGTGGCATTGGCCCACAATAGGGAGAGAGCCTTGCACTGTGTGGTATAATGAAGAAACGAGTATGCGAGTAAAACTGGAATGAAACTTAATGATATGAATGAGAATATAAGATTTCTACACTGAAGCGGAGATTGGAACAGCTAATAGCAATTATTCAACTCTTCTTGATAAGGAGCAATTTAAATAAATATACATAATACCACTAATACCCAAAGCGAGTTATTGAAATGGAGGATAACGTAATGTTGTGTCTGCCGGTAGGTATGGGCTTACATGTAACCCGGATTTACAACGGAGCATTGACAAATAGTCGAATGGAAGTCGAAAACACCACATATAACTTGAAATCTTGGTTTTCGAATAAGGATTTATTTGTTATTGCCTAACTCAGAAATTTTTTGTCATGTGCGATAATGCGCGCGCACTTGTATGCTTGTTTTTGCTACATCGATCGCGCCAGCTTTTCGAGCCTCTTATTTCAAATAGCTGCAGCCAAGCAGCCCCACGCTCTTCCTTTTTTTCTTTTCAATACACATTTTACCGATACCCTCTTTTGCATACGATTTGGTGAAGCTCACTCAAACTCGTCTTTCACGAAAGCGACATCACTTTCATCTTGTCCGTCATAACTCAGAAGCACGGCATACTTCTAAGCAAAAGCTTCTTTGGATCCGGCACCGGCGATAGCAAGCCGAAAAGCTTTTAGAGGCGTACTTAGGACGTTCAGAACACTTAGGTTTGATTGTGTGCAATATCCTCGAAGGCGACCTCGGTTCAGTCACAGAATAATCTGGAGTTGTACAACCTCAAGCAATTCTTCAAATAGCTACAGAAAGAACTAAGAGATCGCATAACTCCGTGCATGTGCCTCAAACATCCAAGCGTTGGCTCATATCATAATCTAGCAAAAAGTGGGAAACACGCATGAGCCTTCTCACAGAGGAAACACGCAAGCGTGGTTCCAGAGAAAGAATTTGCCGTTATTATTAGCACTTATGCATAGCATTATCAAATGTGCGTTTGGTGTTCTAAGAGATGTTACTTATTCTGAGCACCATTACATTCGCCTGCTGGGTAAGCTTTTAGAGCGAGCTGTCTAAAATTACTCCATACTTACTGAGGAGTTATATTGATACGTACTTCCTAATTCACACCAATCTCTTCACTCTAAAAACTTCTCAGGGTATCGCAGGAGTAAAAAGGCCGATTTACTCTTCAGAGTTTTCTTCTACTCTCGCAAGGCATCGGATGGAGTGAAAGCATCGTTCACTCTCTATGAAATGAGAGAGTGAAAGTGCTTTATACTCTACCTCGCTCTGAAAGAGTGGAATGCCCTTATACTCTTCAGGCTGGAGAGAGTAAAACGCGGTTATACTCCTGCTCCTGATCTATATATATCGAAGTGGCGGCACATCGCGAGTCATGACGACTTCTTAATAACCACACATATATGCAGTAAAGATTATAACATTTGTTTGTTGTAACGTTGGAGACGACCAATAAAAACAAGAGCGTTTCCACCACCTCCCAGCAAATTTCAGCACAATTGAACGCACTTGGAACTCTGAATATCCGCGTTTCTAGCTTGGCATTTGTGTAGTTAAATAAGCGAATATGACCTCATTGAATCGGTCACGATCGAAACTAAATTCAAGCGGTTATTGCATTATTCGTACATCAATAGACATTCATGTTTTTTCGCTACGAACGTCACGCACGGAGCCTGCTGTCGTAAGCTTAATATATACGGTACAGCTACCGTGAAGTATTATGGCTGTAGTCGCGGAACGTGAACAAGAATGACCGAAAATGTGTCCAAGGGGGCGAAGAAAACCGAATTGTTCAGTGTGCAGTTGAGAAGTTCTTTGTTTCCTACACAGAATTGACTAACCGCTTAGGGGAGTCGGTGCGAATGCCGTTCATATCTTCAGTTACGCTCATCTTTTTTTACTGCAGAACGTGTCAGATTGACGTTCCGATATCGCGAAGCACAAAACAAACACATGAACTAAAGTCTATTTGGTTGTCGCACGTGCGGAGACACTCAAATCTGCACTTCTAAACAAGTAAATGAAAAGACTGATCGCGGACATTACTTACAACATGAAGAAATAAATGCGCCTACGCCACCTTCCAGCGTGGTGCAGTCGGTAACGTGTCCGCTTCGCAATCAGATGTCCGTCTAACGGTCGTGGATTCGAGTCTCACTCGGTCGTGTACATTTTTAACGTTTTTTTCCCCTTTTTGTTGTCGTAGTGCTCGTAATTAGCCATCATAACGGTCTGCACCCGATGAAAATTGTTAAAAGCAATTATAAAGCCCAATTTTGGCCCGGGTAATGCTATTTTTTTTCGTGCGGTGTACTACTACTCCCTTGGGTGGGGTCATGCTACTCTGCTTCGGCCAGAGTTATGTTACTCTGTTGGGGTGGAGTACTTTGACCCTCGATGGGGCCATTACTATACTCTGCCTCAAAAAGAGGTGATTTACTCTGGAAAAGAGAGTTAAATATGGGACAAGAAAATACTCTCTCAAAAGAGTGCCCGGCACATGTCATGTGCCAGCTATAGTGCGAGTGCCTTTTACAGCGAAATCTGTTATGGGATCACAACAAGGGTCGTTTCTGCGCCGTAGTTGTCCGCCGCCGCCGCCGGTGTCCGCAACCAATATCGCACAAAATAACAAAAAAAAACAAATAAATAAAAGACACCTCAGGCAGAATTGGCCTCGAACACCGGTCCTCTGCGTGGCAGCCCAGCACTCTATCACTGAGCTACTTTTTTTTTCTTTATTGTACCACTGAGCTACGCCGCTGCTTGAAACTGCGGTGCAAACTGACCCTATGTAGGCTTCATATCGGGTGAGGAATCGCGTTAACGTGTGTTTTTGTAAAGCGTTTTAGAACAGTAAAGTAAGAAGCAGGCGTCACACAATGAGAATTGGGTAACGAGTGGGTCGTTCAATGCTCCAACCCATTACAAAAGCCTCAGGCATAATTCTTCATCGTCGTCCGCCAGAGCATCAACAAAGTGCACATAATGCGTTACAAGAGTGTAGCGGGTACCACGCTTTTCCGAAGAATGACAAATAATGGCATAGTAGACGCTTCCCCACTACACAAAAAATATGATGCTTTATGGCGTAGTGGGTACCATGAAAGTGCGCTTGTTGTAGTTGCCCCAAGAGTGTTTAAAAATGACTCTAGAAAGGCCGCTCTCCAAGCTCTCGCTGTGGCTGTGCTGCGCGTTCCGCGCAGGCCTGGTGGTTTTTTGTTCTTCTCAAGTTCTACTTTAACCATCTCCACTTATGTTACTATTATAGCGTCATACTTTACCATATGTATGCCGTATTCATAGTAATATAACTATCATGAGTTATGTAACTATCTATTGTTACATAACTCTATACTATAATTGAAAGAACTTTCGTCACGCAAGATTGCTTAACCGACACTTGACAATAGCGTCATTTGTGTTGAGCAGCCATGTGCAGTTTCCTCCATAAGGCGCGCTATATTGTTTACTGCGGAAAGAAATAGGACAGAAATGTGCGCTTCTGAACGCTGTATTGTAAAGAGAACCTTCGCGAACAAAGTGTCCATTATCTTGTAATTCTATTGGTTGAGCTGCCCTATTTAGATTCTTTTATTGCCTTTTTTATCGAATATTATCAATTCCTTTTCTTGCATTTTTCTGCTGGAGGACTATGAGAAATGGAGAGGCCGATGTGTTGTACAGCGGAGTTTTTCTACAGCAATCGAGTTATAAAAGCACAGAACAAAACAGTGAACACGTCTCGAGCGCTATGCTTCTTTTGTGACTTACCCTGTAGCTGAATGGCAGCATTTTCGTAATGGCTTCGTAAATAATTATTTACACATGTAAACAACTTTTCACACACACGACCTAGCAAACATTAGTTGTTTTCGCAGTGAAGCATATCGATCGCCCATGAATATAATCATTGGCAGATCTTTAAATTCTTCGGCACCAACAGGTTCGGCCGTTTATTGACGGAAGTTTTGAATTATGCTAGCTCAGGTTTCTTACCTTAGTTCATTTCGAAGGGCACGTGCAAGAAGCAGGCGTCTGCGACTACTGAAGTTTAGAGTCGAATCGAAAACGAATCGAATAGCAATCATACCGAATCAAATACGAATGCGAATCAAATACTATTCAAATAGTTTTTGAAGAGTAAGCATGCATTTTCATGACACGCCGAGAATTCTACAACTTTTATATGAAACAAGTATTCACAAACGTTATCACATAAACATTACCGTTACAGTTACCCGACCGAGGACACCAAAACTATGTAATCTGAGGTAAGCTCGTACATACTAGCGACTACGCTATTGGAGTCATTTTTAACTGTAGGGTGGATACAGCAGTTACTTGAGTATTCGAGATCAATTTCATCACCAACTTTTATCAATCACAGAGGTAAGTTATGTTCCATGAATAAACATAATGAATCTCATCATAATATAAGAGTGGATCGAGGGCGCATTCGCTCCGGCGATACTGTACTTTATTTAAACCGGAAATACCTTCATCCGGTGGGCAGTAAAAATTTGATAGTCCCGTAAAAGCTTGAATGGCATGCACCTTGGCTATTCACTACCAAAAACAACAGATATAATCCTTCGCTCCTCTAAAGGGTTGTTCCTTTTGGGTGTTTCGGTTGGTACTGGTTATTTGAAAAATATTCGATATAGAGAATATGCACCATTTCATTCGAGTACTTAATCGAATAGAACGCTATTCTATTCGTTATTCCCAATTTTCAAATATTCGCACACCACTTGTAAGGAGCTGTCAGTCGCTATAACTTATGGGCCGACGTCCTTACACAGGCAATACGAATGCAGTGGCCGGTCTTAATGTCGTCTATCCCTGAATGTCCAGGTCATGAAACTAATAAGAATGATGAGATGTTAAAGATGAAAACGAATATTGGACAGTAATATTTTTTTTCATTCTCTAGTACACGAATTTGTTGATGGGCTTTCTGTGCCCATTCATTCAAGACTGAATTCAAAGTTTGGTAAAATTGTCAACACACTAGTAGAAAACACTTATTTTGTGGGATATAAAACACCACCTTTTGCGCTTCTGTACATGGTATGAGCCATGAGAAGGTCAACCGACCCATTTCGCTAGCCGTCAAAATCTAATCAACCTAGAAGTGAAAGGTTAACCATATTTTCGGAATTTCGTGGTAATGGTACAACGACTGCCAAGAGTTAACAACTATTTTTTTTTTTCATGTGTCAGATTTACCCGTAGAGGTTGCTAAGAATATGTGGCATTGTGCTGCCAAGCACTCGAGGCCGCAGATCCGATTGCCTATGAGGCAGCCTCATTCGGATGGGCACGTAATTCATAAAAGGCTGTGTACGGGCCTGTTGAAAAATCCAAGGCTGTCAAAATAATGCGAGGTCTACCATTCTAGAGCTTGTGTTTAATAAGGAGATATTGGCTTTGACATGTAAAATGGCTAAATAATTATAGTGTGACATTTGTCAACCACTTCTGTGTGCGCTTTAAGCACAATAAATTCTGTTGCGAATAGAACTGCAGCATTTCCATATCAGTTTTATTTATCGCAATAGCTCTTACTCAAAATGAGGGCAGATTTGGTCGAAACATTAGAGGGCACAGGTTATTCCGAGGGAAGCAGGAAAGTGGGGTCCAGTGGTAACATACGTCCACAGCATGAGGTGGGTACTTTTCGGGTATTGCGTGCTGATATCTGACGTGTTTTTGAATACTAACCGCAACTTAAAATTTGGCAAAGACACTTTGCGTGAATATTGGAATGCACAACCAACTTGGTGCGTGTAACTGAGCGAGGGGAGCCATTAGACACAATTTAAATAGAGAAATTGACAGTTAGTGTGAGTAATTCGTAGGTGCGCTAAACACCTGTTCGACAAAGGGAAATAATTGCGGGACTTGGCTACAACATAAGAAAACTGAAAAAGGTGTAATGTAATCAAAATTGGAAAAGAGCGTTCAAGAACCTAGAAGCGTTGAGTGGCATAAGAGCGAAGCGGCGGGCGAGAATACAAAGGCTGAAGTCGGCAAAAAAAAAGTACCTATGAAACAACCAGCCACGAGAGGGCATTGGCTTGCATTCTGCAAGTTCCTCTAAGCTAGTACGGTAGTTTTCTAACACGAAAGTGTTTGATGCCGGGTCCACCTAGACTTCAGTTATGTATTTCCGTCACTGAAATGACGTCTAAAAATGTACTCCACCAGATGGCAATGAAAAAATAGTTATGTCAAGGTAAGTCGAACCCACGAACTCTCGTTCCGGGAAAAAAGATGCCGGGCAGGCTATCCATTGCGCATCGGTGACACACCCTGAAGAGTTTACAATCCCGCCTTTTATATCAAACGCTGTCTTGTCACAGTGCTGTTCGTAAAGTGATGTGACATCCGCTCGTGACATCCGCGAATGTCACATTCATCGCATCATTGCTCCGCGACATTGAGTGCGTTTCCAATAGAAGAAGTGCAGTTTGGTCGACGTCTAAACGCACTGCGAGGTGGCCACCTTAGCCCAAACATCGGAGTCATTCATAGCATCCATTCATACCAAAAATGGCTCTGCGACGCACGCCTGCCTCGCCTGTCTTGACTGTAACACTGCGTTGCCCGCTTACGCTCACCCAGAGAAAAATCTCGGCCTGCAAACAGTGGAGACTGCAGGGGTGTTGCGTTTCCCTTTAGTCGGGCCGGAGTTTTCATTAACTCTTTAACGTGTCGCGATCGGGCCACCTTAGCCCAAGTTCTGCGTTGAATCAGTGACGCTCTTCTGACTGTCACTCCGCTTTTTCAGATTCCGCTGTTACCGTTAACTACTGGACGTTAAGCGTCAGGGGTGGATATGCTTCAACGAGCGTAAACGTGGTTGCATCCACCTTAAATGGTGTTATAGCTGTCAAACACCAAAATACATTGTGCAAGCTCTCTTATGTCAATGTAGAGTAGACATTCAAATACTCATGTAAGGGGACGTTTTCCTTTCTCGTTATACCATTTCCTACGACCGAGGAATGAACCATGTCCTTGTGAAGTAGGACACTTGAAAAAGATGGGTTGATGTAACGTGATATATTAGGACATGCAAGGTGCTGAGCCTCTCATGTCGTCATTGTTGATTCTTTTCTCAACGTTTTCTTTAACTAGGCTGCTTAATGTGGACTGTGGATCACCAACTAGCTTGTCAGTGTCTATTAACACTATAGCCATTCGTTGTCTGTCGGAGTGGTCTAATGGAAGACATACAACGCACGTTGTACTTGCGACAGGCAGAACTTTCGAGAAACATTATGTGCGTCCACCTTCTCCTTTGCATATATGCTTTTTGACTTCGACCTTCAAACGCCACTGCAAGACGACCCTCACAGCCGTTACTACAGCTAAAGCCTACCTGGTAGCAGCGTCACGTTCTCCAGCCAGACTGGCGGGGCATACTTCACTGCATTCGCGGCTTCGAGCTGGTTTTAGTGACTCCGGATTCAAGGGCTGTCCTGCAGAAAAGGGGCCTCGCAGAGGGAAGAGCGAGATAATCACACCTCGACGATGGAGAGCTGGGATCCCGTTTTACGATGCCACGCCGACTGAAAGCTACTTCCACATACTCACTGAGTCCTCGCCTCTCCGGAACTGAGCGTTTGCATGTCGTCGCAAAAAATACAACATGTCAACAAAATGAGGACAACGCTGGAACTGTGGATGTCCTCAAAGCCCTTTACTACCATCTATTCCTTCCGTGGGATTCAGCTGCCGCTCTAGAGAACTGTGGAGGAACACTTTGAGGAGAACTGAGGCGTATTTCGCACAATCAGATGTGCATTTATCGCCGCGAAGACGCTTCGAATCAAAATAGGATACTCAAAACAGGTGCAATGTCGCACCATAAAGGTGAGAGCATTAGAAAATACAGATGTGTATGTGGTCTAAGTGGCAACAGAAAATTTTAAGGAACCACTCTTACAATGTCACAATTGTGAATTTTTCGTGTTAACTGTGATATGGGAACTGCAGCACTTACTTTCCTGTTTGACTTCAAGCCTCGCACCTTCAACTTGAAACAGAATCACATAATAAAATGGCAATAACCATTCGCACTACCGGTTACGAATGTGAACTTCTTCATCACTTCTTTGGGTGGGATAACATACCCATTTCCTTAGAGAGCAAATTTCCACGAGGCAGCTTGCATAATATATTGAAACGGGCCCACCCTGCCCTATATTCTATGCGTATTTCTTTCAATTACACAGCCCTCTTGTGTGGAACGCTAAGACAAAAAACGCTCCTCACACCTACATTCCGTTATGACTGAATAAATGCATCGTATTTGTAAGTATTGGGCCAGAGTTTTATTAGAGTTGTTCTTCTGGTATAAATGCGTGAGAATAGCAACCTCCAATTATGGCAACAAATGCCAAATCTCACGAACGAAAACCGGCGTTTTAAGATTCTCGACACAGTTATGCTTTCAAATCTCCCGCGCACGAAAAAAGCGCTCGCCGCAACATGTCGCTATGGAGAACTAACGCGCATGGCACATCAGGTGCAACAATGTGCCGAAAATTCACACACTGTTTCATATTCTCGCGTGAAACATGGCACGGGTGAAAAGAGCTTGATCCGGCAACCGTTATGAAACTATGTTTAAAGGAAAATAACTTTCCATAGTTGTGGAATTTATGATGTTTGTGAAAATAAGGCACACACACATCTTTTTTCGATAAGTTTACGAAATAATGTCACTACTCAGCACATTATCCCATCTATGGATTCGAGTCATCCAGGACCATGTCTACGGATGACCGGACAATCCTGCTAACACGTGGTCCCTACAAGTGCTGCCTTTCTGTACTGCTTAGGACTGGCGGCACAAAAAGCAATAAGGTCAAGTTTTGGCAAGAAAGAGCTTCGTTTTCACATTGATGACAAGAACGGCGAACTCGTGCTCACTTCATTCTTTTTTCTTCATTTAGCATCCTACTCGTCCTTGCAGCACATTACCTAAAACTGCTCTGCACAGTTTCCACTTGCAGGCCCCGGTTATTACCTTCTTGTGACATTCAAGTTGCGATAGATTACGAAGCAAAATAAACAAACCTAGTTATTTACGAAAGAGTAACAACCAACGTAGACGTTCCCTAGCTGCCGCAGTAATGGCAGGCTAGAGAAAGCCTTGATAAGCACTCGTGCACCATCATTTGAAGAAAGAATGGCTACCTAACCATACCACTATTCTGAACCAACAGTGATGTACCAGTACCTTCTGTTACGGGGCCCTTTTGTGTAGAGAATGTGCAGAACTTAAGGAACGCCTGTCCTACGGCACTCCTGGAAGCTCAAGGGCAAAATAAGCATTCTTATCTTTTACTGAAAGAGCTCCCCTAAGTTGTTGTTCCTCATTCCCTGGCACGGTGCTGTTTCTTATCGCACTCGGAGAACGCATCTCTAAGAAAGTAAACATCAGCAACTTCAAAAGTAATACTTCAGTGCTGCAGTGCCGTGCAATACAGTGCAGAGCTATGTAAACGGAAAATGCTGGTTGTCTTTACCATCATTCCTGGCAGTCATATGATTTGCAGAATTATTCTTGTTAACTAACACTACCATGTATAATTAGCTAATAGTTCTACAAAAAGAACCACACAATTAGTGTCCGGTAAAACGCGGACTAATGAAGATATGCGCATTGACTTCTCTTGATCAGACGAAAAGCAAGGTGTCTTCTATTGAAGAACGCTGCACACAACCGCAAGAACTTGGTTGTTGTGGAAAACCTAAGCTCAGACTTCTCGCATCACCATGCCCACGCTCACCTCCGACACGGTGCAAGCTGCTCTCAGCCTCTTAGCGCGAAGATAAGCGCCGAGAGTTGGTGGGGGGCCGGGGGGGGGGGGGGGGAGTCCGCAAACAACTTGCTCCAACTGCATTATAGAAGGCGTGCAGTGATTGAACCAGGACACAAATGGGCGATGTCCAACACAAAGCTGGCCGCGTTTCGATGGTCGGCCGCTTAAGGCTAAGTTTACATGGAAGCCAGCTCTGCTGTTGTGTAGTGAAAAGATGATAACTCCTAACACGATTTTGTGTGGTTTAAGTATTGTGTGGATGTGTTTCAGTGGCCGAATTGACCTGCGTCGAAAGAAACGTGAGATAGAGGCCACCCAGGCTGAAGTATCAGGCGATGAAATATTAAGTGGCTACCCTGTGAGCCTGGTACAGTAACATACTAGAATCTATTGAATGTCTGTGTAGCATTACTTTTTAAAAACGAAGAGCACGCTTTAACAGCGCCTTCTTGGGGGCGTCGTGATACTCTTTTAACGCTCGTACGTAGCTGTTCTTTGCAGCACTTGCGTAAATAGCATAAGACGTGGAATGGCATTGCTACTCTCGAAAGCTTGCTATTATTACTTGTATTTTAAGGCACCCACGTATTTTGTGTATATCTCTCCCTATATGTAACCCGCCACCCAAGTACGTTCAATAAACTGAAACGAAAACTGACACTGAAGATGCACTTATGGCGCACGCTGCGGCAATACCGTATCCACAAAAGATTGAAATTGTGATGGGTGACTGCGGGTCCACAGCCAGCAAGTTGACCTATCACACGTGTCCTATTGATCATGTATTTTGGCCTATAAGGAATTTCAACTAAGCTCCCTTCGCTGATAACTCTTGGATTTTTTTAGAATACGCAGCGCAGTCACCTACGTTTTTTCTTAGTGCATGCATCTTCTGAGAACCGCAATGGTAGTTTGAGTGAATATGCTGGTGTAGCGAGGTCCAGAAATGTGAGCACCATCGTGTTTTGTCACATACCAGAGGGAAGATGGCTGCTTGCAACACTGGAGTCGAATGCTAAAGACTTTTATGTGCCGAGCAGTAGCAGGCGGGGCAACCTTCTTAACCAGAAGGATACAGTCTCATTACGCTGCCTTAATGTAGGGTAGAAAATCGTATTTAAACTTACGGTATTTCCTTTCACGCATAAGAGAACAGGAAGCAAGAAACGGGAGCTCGCGGTTCGGTACCGACAGCGTGCCTGCGTCTCCGGCATGTCTCGTAGATTATGCGGATGAATTTCGTGCAACGCTGTAGTAGATCGTTTTGTTAAGATTGCGCGCAAGACGCGAACACTCGAGCTTATTCCAGAGCTCCCGCGACGACAAGTGATATAACGCTGGCAAATTTGATGCGTGAAATATATAAGACGGCGCGTTCTAACGATGACCAGTTTATCGACTGCCGACACTGAGTTCGCCGTAATCAGTGTACAGCGCGCACTGTTAGCTGTAGTTTGCATTTCCATTTCTTGGCCACAACTTCGGCCAAATAAAGTTTCATTTTCGACACGTCGACTGCTGCCTTCGTGAACGTCACGGCCACGTGTCAATAGGATAATAAACATTGTTTAACAAAACTTGAAATTCGGCGAGATGGTGCATAGCCGGAATTTTGAGCGCATGGAGCAGCATTCACAAGAACGAGACGACAGGACGAGTGCCCTGCCTGTCGTCTCGTTGCTGTGAATGTTGTTCCTTGCGCTCAATATTCCGGTCAAATAATAAACATTACATACGTAGTCCTATTACTTCGACATCGCAAGAAGCATAGCGTTGCTCATTCCCGCAGGAAAACGCCAACCAACGCCGTTACTAGCTTTTGTTTCGATAAAACTGGTGTCTCTGCTGTAGCGTTCGTTCAGACGTTGCATCTACCCACACTCACCCATAAGTCAGCCTACGTGCCTGGTAAGCCCACAATGTGCAAACAAATACTGTATTTACACAAGCACATCCATTCAGCTCGTGAGACTTGCCTCAAAGTCAAGAAACGCGGCATGCGCAGCTACTGACTGACTGCTTGTCAGGAAGGCGCTTGTCAGCCGAAAGGCATCCTTTCTTCCAAACCTCCCTCGTTTATTAGAAACCAGGCGGACCATGCTGTCCACCTGGTACCCCAACTTACGGAGTTTGGACAATGTAGTAGATAGCCGTCTATGTGAATGTATAGAGACCTAGTACCCGTATCGCGTCAGCTTCGTGTATGGGACCACTTGCGAGAGACAGAGAAATCTAAGTTGCACACTTCGGCGACGGGCTGAGGCGCAGAAATTCCAATTTTTTAAGGGAACATTGAAGGCCGCAGCGGTGGGCGTAGCGGTCTATGATCGTCGCCGCTGTTTGCAGGCTGGTTTTAATGTCACCTAAGTATCATTAAAGTCGCGCTCCATTGATTAAGCGCGATTTAGCGATACAATCCTAAAAAAAATTTAACCAGGAGCGTAGTCCTAAATTCTGGATGGGGGAGGCGGGTGCAACTTTTACTTTATGTTGTTCGTGTGGGCGTGTGTATGTCTCCGCGGACATATGAATATGCAAAACTGGAAAGTTTGAGGGAGGGTTTGCAATCGCTCCCGTCCCCCCCCTCCTGGCTACGCCAGTGGTTTAGCCCTAAGAGGGGGACGCTTTCGCTTTTTTACTCTACTTATTCTAAACATTCTTCGTATGGCTCTATGTCCTCAACAGTACCTTTCTATATTCAACAATATTACAAAGTATATCATTAGCAGCCCAAAAATGTCTGAGTAGATTAAACTGTTTCGCACCCAGTTCAGCCAATCAAACGAAACTGCAAAAAGAAAAGGTATAACTCAACTATCCTTGCTGCACTCCACAATATAAATATAGGAGCAGCCGTAAAGGACTCAAAGAGCACCTCGACCCATGTGCTGGGGCATTTAAGGTATGCTATAATAAATGTTGTGCAGAAAGACGTTTAAATTTCTACTACGTCTTTTTACTGGGACAATGAGGCGCTTGCATTTCTAAGCGTAGCGTTTGATAGCTCACAAACAAGAAACCATTACAGAAGAGTTGATAAGCGGGCTAGTTGGCATAGATTCATTATGACAACTTGGCAGCGCAAACAAACGGGACGAAGTAAGAAGGTACACAGCTTGTCTGTGTACCTTCTTACTTCGTCCCGTTTGTTTGCGCTGCCAAGTTGTCATAATGAAGAAACCATTAAGATGACACTGATCCGGGTGAATGGCCTTGGGTTCAATGTGCCTTTAGAAAACCACGCAACACCTGTTGCGACGTACTCGGTGCAAAACAAAAACAACATTCAGTATTTGCGCTACTACACTTTTGAAGTGTTTAATTAAGTTCGAATTTACAATGGTGCAGAGATTGAACTGTATTGTTCAAATAAACTAATATCGGAGAATCGGAACTTACTACCATATTGTTCAAAGCGTAATTGAGCCTTTATTGCCGCACTCGTTGTTGTAAAACAGAAGCTTACTTAATTATGCCAGCTCTAGTTCGCCCTAAAAGAGGGTGGTATTGCGGCGTCAAAGCTTTCTTTCCTAAGTTAGCTTATTTGAAACGGGCCGTTCGGACTGATGGTGTTAATAGGGACGGCCTGTTTAGTGCGGCACCTGCCTTCACTCAGGGATTAATTATCACTGTCACTAATGTACAATTCAACAACACAATCAGTTTGATTGAGTTTCAAAAAATCAAGATTCATGCTCCACCGTGCATCCCTTACAGAAATGCATGAGCCACTCATGGTGTGATGTTTTTGCTGGCAGTGAAACTTTAGTTCTCTACAACGTGCTTTGTACCTGACTGAATGTTCCGGGAAAAAGAGCCACACTAATTGTTTTCTTCAGTTAGTGAATAACTGAGACTGCAGAAGGTTAGTGATTCGCCTTTGTTTGGCTGTATTAGGGGACTCAAACAAGGGGCCCGCGGGCGTTTTGGAAGTGCCCCGGCCCTCGCATGACGGTCTTTGTCCCAGGTTATTTTTTTTTCCTCTTTAAAGAAATCCGTGGGCTTTCAGCTAGCAATAGGCAGCTGCCCGTACCAGACTGTAGCTTGGTGGGCAAATGCCGACGGCGTGTTTTAGCAAGTGCGTTTCAGATATTAGTAGTTTTTTTTTGTGCTCCGCAAGGAAAAAATACTCTGACTTTGCTGTATGGCAGTTACATTGTTTTCTCGCCTATTCGCATCGATAACACTTCGTCCCGTTAAGCCACACAGATGTGGCTAGTCTCAAGCATTTTTTTTGTGTGTGTGTGAGGCACCCCTTGTAGTTACCGTTTTCGGAATATAAATCGTGGAACAAAAACTATATTACAGAATGGGAGTCCAGATGTTCGCTATTGTGGAGATTGGCATGGATATGTTTCTGGAGTCCTGACTCCCACTTTCCTTAAGAAATGGCCAAATGAGATAAGGGAATGGCTGTCTTTCGAGTGGCAATTTTCGCTGAATTTTTGTGGAAATTCTGTACCCCCACCCCCTTCCCTTCGTTTCAACCTTCTTCACTGCCTGAATACTTGCGTGACACTGAAGGAGGTGTCGTGACTGCGGCCTGCTAGGGGAGATTAGTTTGAGTCCCCCTGGGCTACATGGAGCATAGATGTTTCAGTGCGTCTTTGCGTGATTGGAAAAAAATCTGTGTCATTCACGAGCTTGCAATGCAGAACCTGTCTGCGGCCACTGTATTCACTCCACTAAGCCTCACATTGTTTCGACACAATGCTTTCGCACATGAGGCTGCACGAGAGGTATTGCCCCTCAGATTGTATGTGCTGAGCTAGTCAATGACACTGCATACATTAACCCGTGTGAAATGCCACGGCTTCAGAAAAGCGTTTCAATTATTCTTCCTGCATTTCATGTACGGTGCTCGTGCGAAGCGTAGCTCGCAGTAGAGCTGGTTTAAATTCTCAACGCCATCTGAACAATATGCTCACACGCGATTCACGAATGGGATTACACATACATCCGTGACACCTGAATGGTAATTTTAAATGAAATCTGTATTAGAGAAGGGTGTAGCAGCAGGTTAGCATTAGAAGCACGCGTTTATTCACAAAAACGATAAACATTTCAACAGGCACTTTCTAGCAAAACAGCGCAGTCGTACATTATAAACTACCGATTCGATAACCTGAACTTTAGTGCAATCTTGCCATTTCTATCTTCAAGGCAAAACTGGTGTCCGCCTCGGTGGATCAGTGGCTAGGGTGCTCGGCTGCTGACCCGAAGGTCGCGGGTTCGATCCCGGCCGCGGCGGTCGCATTTCGATGGAGGCGAAATGGTAGAGGCCCGTGTACTGTGCGATGTCAGTGCACGTTAAAGAACACCAGATGGTCTAAATTCCCGGAGCCCTCCACTACGGCGTCCCTCATAATCATATCGTGGTTTTGGGACGTAAAACCCCACATATTAAAAAAAACGGCAAAACTGGTGAAATTGTCGTGATGTACAACCGTAATTTGTTGTTTGACACAAACCAGCAACAAGCGCGGTGAATCAAGTAACCAGGTGAAATTGTACACTTGCTGGAAAGAATTTGATTTAAATAATACGTATGTACTATATTATAGAAGCAAAAAAAAAACGTCATAAATAGGAATCATGGCATTTCTACCTCGATTATTTCACTGGGTCACCCAATAGGGATTGACAAAGTGTTCGAAAGAATTAGTTCGTGTTATGGGAATGCACCGTATTTAAACCTTGCGATTCAATCAGATGCTCTTTATACAGTCACACCGAAAAAATTTAAGGACCTCGACCACCCGCCTTCAAGAACAAAACTTGGAGGACGCTTGAGCTTCGCCTTCAAGAGTAGAACGCGATAGCGTAATTGGGCCCCGTGCGCATTGCATTCAACCATGTCGCAAAGAAAGGAACGTTTGTGCGCGTAAGATTGGCTGTTCCAAACAATCCTAGAGTGTCTACTGAGTTTGCAGTTCCTATATGCCCCCCTACACAATAATTCTTCCTTTTGCTAATTGGCGAAGCACCCACTAGTCTTCCATGAGGTGTCATGTGCACTTGCATAGATGCACCCTTTGTAATGTGTGCGCAGCGTTAAACCAGCCAATCGTTGCGCTATTCACATGTTTTGACGCCTGGTGCGACTCTAAGAGTCTGCCACGCAATATTACATGCTTTAAGGGTACTCCTTCCACTACATGACATTCATACAGTGTTTTACTCGAGAGAAAATTCGAGCAATGACGTGGTTTTGTGATAGAACACCTGCGTGCCACGTAGACGCCGTGGGTTCGATTCTCACTTCGAACCGAAAGTTTTTATTTATTTTATTTGCGTCTTTCTCGATTTTTCGGTGATGGACATGATGATTTTTGCCCACATCCAACGGCGCCGACAGCGACATTGACGCCGACACCGATGCCGCAATTTCTGCGAAACGAGCCCTTTAACGCTGTCGCGTTAATACAGTGTCTTCTTTTTGTCAAAAACCTTGCTTTCAGGATAATATCTTCCACGGTACACTGGCGGCAAAGATCGTTTAAGTGGAGTTAAGTGATCAACTCTTTTAAGTATACGGAATCTCAGATGAGCTGTTCATTTTCAGAGTCCGCGCTAGTCAGCCAGCGAATCATCGCACGCGCTACGCGAGGGCATTTCGACGTTGCCTATAGATGGCGCTACCTGTTCGAAGAGAATAACAGCAGAGAACACCGGCCGTAATAAGGGACTTACGCATGACACGTTTCGGCAATAGCGACACAGTTGCTGCGTTGATTTAGTGTTTATCCAATAAATGACCTCTGTTATTCCCAAGTTCATGTTGTTCATCAGTCGACTTAATGTGGCAGAATCACAATAAAGCCATGTTAGTCAAAGCAAGCAATGAATCAGTGATGGTAGCAAAGACGTCTAATACAATAGGAAGGTGGTCACAACCACATATAAAAAAGTACTAAATAGAAAAAAAATGGGATAATGAAATGAATGAATATTGCGAATGATACAGTCTACGCACTAATTGTTGTTTGACTTGTTTATTTCGGTAATTAATCTAAACCTCCAATGAACTCCCGAGAATAACTAATTGTACGGAAACTACAACTGAAAAAAAAATACGACGAATAATCGATGTCGTTCCTGCAACGTGACAAAGGTAGCAGCCATAGGCGCTTTCATCTACCGCCAACACTGTCGTTGGGGTCCATGCCCGAGTTCATACAGGAACCATGTCGACACGGCGTGCCGTAAAGAACACGTATGTGCACGTACATGAGTGCATGCCTTCTGACCCTTCAGAAACGATTAGCTGTCCCCCCAAATGAAGGCACTTTCTCGACCGCCAACGAGCGAAGCACGCCCCTGCAACGTGTGGCCGCCCCTGTGCGCAATGTAGTCTTAAAGGTGTTGCGGTCGTGGATGGCACGCCGGCCTGGGTGCGTGGTTAATGGGAATATAGCAGGTTTGCTGGAAGTATGCTAGAACTGCTCGGAAGATACTAACGGCGTCTGTGCGCAAGGTGAGCTCATAGCGTGAATTGAAATGGCGAAGCCACCCGCTCTTTTGCAGAGGCTGCGACGTTGCAGACACGCAGGTAACGAGGGGACAATTTAGGGAGGAGTTAGAAACTGTGGGCGCGCAGTACTTCACATAATGCCGGGCTTTAGCTTAGCAAAGTAGAGAGTGAGAAATATCGTAAGGGAAAGGGGGGATTTTCTTAAGCTGATAACGCACGGCGTGAACAGGGTGCACAGGACGGGGCCTGAGAACTCGCCGAGATCCATTTTAAAGTTTATAACTGCTTTAAAATTCGTAAAGAAGCTTAACGACCACGCGCTCGAGTCTGAACAAGGCATCTCCTGCGAGCATCACAGAATGTAACGACACCACTTGCGGGTCCTGCGTGCTAGTGCAAGGCACATGAAGCCAAGGTTTCTCATGTGCTTCCCCAGCACCTTTAGGCGAGATCGCATAAAGGTGACTGATGAGTGCTTCTGCTTAGATGTCGTTTCACCCAATGCAGAAACATGTCAAGTGAGGCATTTTTCTGCATTTGCGAGTGTGCTGACATTGCGCCAGCTGATAATGAATGGCGAAACGTGCCGTGAATTTTACAGCGAAAGCTGTTATGAGATCACAACGAGGGCCATTTTTTGGCCCTGAATTGACCGCCGCCGCTGCCGCCGCTGGTGTCGGTAACCGCAGTCGCACGAGAGAAAAAAAAC
>JALIZH010015123.1:0-15000 GCA_030522465.1 Rhipicephalus appendiculatus
CGGTCCTTAGGTCGCCATTATCCCCTTGAGGCGCGCATTATGATTCGCTCCCCGGAAATGTCTAAATTTCGCACAACATAATTCTAAGGCACTCGTTATTACATTCCAAGAAAGAAAATGAACAAATATGTTGTTTGTGGCGAGCATTGCTAATTAATCTTAATTAGCGTATAATTAAATATTTCATTATTCTCCAGCCACACAGGTACGATTTTTACACAAAAAGAAGGTAATATTAGTCTCAAAATGCACACGCAGTTCGTTTTTGGCTGTGTTCATTTTGAGCAATGAGAAATAACTTAAGAAGTTGGTTGTGGAAGGCGGCATGTCCAATGACCCGTCAAACATCGCAGTGCCTTCATCAACGTGACCGGCTGCAGTCGTATGCAGCACATTGGGGTCAAGTCAAGACGCGTTGACTATGCAGAAGGTTCAATTATTCCTATGCGCTATGTACCTTGCCCTTTCTTTCGCGCTAGTCCGAGGAACCGGCAAAAACAAGTCGCGTCCACATATGTGGACGCTGCGCCTGAAAGGGGTTATTGTCAAAAACAGTGTAGCCATAACTGAGTAAAGCTATGGGGCAAACATTGCCCCCCCCCCCCCCCCACTGCCCCCTCTTGAGCGTGCCTATTGGAACGATCAAGGCAATCAATGTCCCGAAGAAGTGCTTGCTTTACGATTAATGACGTTTCGAGGACTGTTCTAACTTAAGTGACCGCAGCTCTATCGTGGCTGTGCTCAGCTGTAGATAACGTCGTCGGCACAGCGGCAAGGCTGGATGACAACGTGACACAAGTGCGCGTGCAATTCTCTCTGCAGAGAGGAGTCTGACAAGCAGCCGCCGCAAGTCCCAACCCGCCAGTGCTCTTTGGCTTCGATCAAGCCGGACGACCTTCTTGCGGAGTTGGCCGAAGCCGTCGTACAACTGGCTCGCGAGTGTGCTTTCTGCAAAAAGTGAGACCCTCGCCTTGCTACATCGCTGTGTAACGCTGCACGACGAAAATGGTGTTACAGCTACTATTATTGCTGTTGTACCAGCTACCCTGAAATTAAAAAAAAGAGAAAAACCATCACGTCCACGCGGAACACACAGCACAATCACAGCGAAAGCTGGAGCAGCAGCTTTTCTTTAGTGCCCGTTTCAAACTCTCTCTGTGTGTCGGCTACAGCGAGTACAGTTGCAACGCACCCGCTACGTCATATATCATGATAATTTTGCGAAGTAGGGAAGTACCCAGTATGTCATTATTCATCATTCTGCGGAGAAGCGAGGTACCCACTACGCGTCGGTACGGCATGCGCGCTTTGTTGATGCTGTGGCTGATGACGACAAAGAATTGTACCCGAGCCCTTTTTAATGGGTGGGAACCTTTAAACCACCCACTAGTTACGCGATCCGCATTGTCTGACGCATGGTGTTATTTTACTCTTATACCACGCTATATATGACACCTGTTAACGCTATTCCTTGCCCGACATGACACCTGTATATATACAGGTGTCATGTCGGGCAGTGAAACACCTTCGTAAGGAGACCCTATAGGGTCTCCTTACGAAGGTGTTTCAAGCACCGACAAGGCTTTGTGGCACACAGAATACTCAACTGCCGCGCAGAGTGCCTGGGTTCGTATCCCGCTCAAACCCTGGTTGCTTTCTTTCTTATTGTGCTCCATACAGACACCGGCGGTGGCGGAAAACTGCGCCACTAGTATCGGCTGTTGTGATCTCATAACAGCTTTTGCTGTAAAAAAAAGGCGTATTTGGGGCGCCTCCCTGTCACACAATGCGGCGATAACGCAAGGAAAGACACGCGACACAGATGAGGATTATTATTGTGTAGCCGAAGGCACCCCAGTGACACCCTTTAGGGCGTACTCCTGAATTTCAACTCCATTTAGGCGCACTTTGTACTCTCACATCGAGTCATACTAAAATTTACTGTGTCATAATTAGGGAAGTGGCTCGATTAGACTGGTTGGTGCGTAGACGATGACTAAAACAGTACTTTAGACGGTACGAGATGAAGACACAGACACGACACTATCTTTGTTGTATGGCCTTTATCACAAGTACGTGCATTTCTGCCAATGTTTCGTTGTTCTGCGCAGATACCTGCTTCGTATTGATTGCATTTGTCTTCCAATAAGCCTTGGTGAGCGTCGTGTCTGTATCTTCATTTCGTCCCGTCTTAAGCGCTGTTTCATTCATCGTCCACTATGCACCAACCAGCCCAATCAAGCGCACTTCCCTAATCATGACAGAATAAATTTTAGCAGCATTCGATGTGACAGTGCAAAGTGCATGTTTTATTCTTCGTGATTAGGGCGTTAGCCACTATCGTACTTAAGGTTATACAAAACATATAATCGTCGTAAAAGTGTTTAATGTCAGCGCCATCGTTTGCCAACACCATCGCCTTTAGGACCGTAATAATATTTATTTTGAGCTATCGCTCTCGGAAAATGCAGGGTGAACAGAGAAAGCCGCGAGTTGCAAGGAACTCCCAGAAGTCAAGTTAATCGCCAACTTCATTTTATAGCTTTTTATAGCTTCGATGTAGCATGGCGACGCCCGCTTAGAAAGAGTAGCTACGACTACCTTGTTTTCTTCAGCTTATACAGCGACATGAATTCTTCAAGATAAAACATTTGCTTTCACTCATCTCCCTGTACATAGGGTGTTCGCATTCAAGCTTGCAAGAACCTACAATTTACGTGTATCAGTAATATTGCTTAGCGTTATCAAAATTAGCCAGAACATAGCTAGCAGAAAGATTGTCTGATACGGATAGAATCATGAGGTTTACCTTCGCAACGTATTTGCTTGCGTAGACTATTTTAGCTCAGGAGAAAACAGCCACTTTCAGACGTCTAGGGTGCCCACGCGCGATAGACACGCTATGTTTACAACTCTGGTACCTCCCAATACAGCCTGTACACGAAGCCAAAACAGTACAGAGCAGTCGATATTTCTTTAGGACCTAAGAGTAGCCAGTATGGCGCAATGTAGCCTAGCCTGAGTAACCGTTGCCCACTGTTGCCTTTCCGGGGCTTCGACCGCAGGACGCACAAAGGTCCGTGCCTTTCCCCGGAACCACAACGAGAAAAGTGGGAGATCGAGGAACCACCGCTTCCAGCGCCACCACCTGCGGGACGGAAGCAACCGTCGGTCTCCCGGTAGCCCCAGTCCTCAACCTATGGCCGCAGCAGAGACACGTCAAGTGTCGCGCCTCACACGCGAGACGAGTTCCAAACCCTTATCTAGAACTTACATTCTTCATCGACTTCTAGGCCTATATGCGTTCTCATAGACTAAGCCTGTCTGCTGTCATGAAAAACGGTTCTTGGCGAGTCTGATAGACAAAATGAACTTAAAGATAGATAGATAGATAGATAGATAGATAGATAGATAGATAGATAGATAGATAGATAGATAGATAGATAGATAGATAGATAGATAGATAGATAGATAGATAGATAGATAGATTGATTGATTGATTGATTGATTGATTGATTGATTGATTGATTGATTGATTGATTGATTGGCGTGTTCGTCGCAGGAGTGCTTCCAGGAGGCAGCGCAGCGACGAAAACTTCAGGGCTGGTGGTGGGCTCAGCCCTCAATCGCCCGGTACATTCTCGCCACAAAGCACACTAACCGAGCTGCGCCGCAATTCCATGAACCTGAACCGCTACCAAATCAAGTGAGGCTTAAGCTTTTGTTTTCTCCACATACGGTCGAGCATGATGTGTCGTGCACATTTCCTCGAATTGCGATAAAACCTATAGGTGCCATGCTCAAATGAGATGAAACTGCAGGAATAATAATCATAGGCGTGCGCACGAGGGGGGGCAGAGGGGGCGGCCGCCCCCCCCCAAGTCACCTAAGAAGGGGGGGCGCAAAGTCTGCCCCATACATTGACTTAATAGGGAAGGGGGGCGCTGCGACGAGCCTTCGCCCCTCCCCCCCCCCCTGAAGGGGAACCCTGTGCACGCCTATGATAATAATAATATATGAGATTGTACGTGCCAAAATCACGATATCACGGGGCACGCCGTACTGGTGGGCTCCGAAAATTTCGACCATCTAGTGCTCTTCAACGTGTACTGACATGTCACAGTAAACGGGCCTTCAGCATTCCGCCTCGATTGAAATGCGACCGCCGCGGCCGGGATCGCACCAGCGACATTCGGCTTAGCAGCTGAGCATCGCATCCACAGGACCACCGAGGCGAACCGAAGCTACACTTAATCAGGGGTATCACGTCTTCGGCTGATGAAGCGAAAGTGCCGCTGGTCTCATTAAACATACAATTTTCTGATGATAAAAAACAAAACAAAACTGATAACTGTTGGGACTAGAACTGTTGGAAATTATTAATCTGCATGTCCACGAAGCTGTTTGAAGCCAGTAAGACACATTCTAGGCTAACCCGCGTATTATACCCGTCAACACTGTGGCAGATTAGCCATATAACTAGCAGATCCCGTAGACCCAAGTGTCATCGTTCCTTCCAGTAAAATTTGTAGCCGGATACAACTTTAGAAGTCCGCGGCATTTCCTCCTCAACGACGGGTGCACGCAAGCCTGCACCAACAGGCACGCACTCCAGACTGACGTCATGATCCGGACGGCCGGTGACCCCGCCTTCGGAGAACATTGCAAAGTGCATGAGCGGAACTATTTATTTAGTCGCATGAGGTGATCGGCTGCCACGTTTCGGTCACCTGGGTGTGGCCTCACCGGACTTCTGTAGTTGTATCCCGCTGTATACTATAGCTAAACATAACAGCGATAACAAAAAACCGCCAGGCCTGCGCGGAACGCGCAGCACAGCCACAGCGAAAGCTGGGAGAGCGGCCTTTCTAGAGCCTTTTTTAAACACTCTTCGGGCAACTACTACAAGCGCTCTTGCATGGTACCCACTACGCCATAAATCATAATTTTTGTGTAGACGCTTTAGCGCTTGCTCGATCGAGTGGAGGGACGTTTCGGTGTTATGGTTCGATATGTCGCACAATGAAACATTGCCACAGCTCCAATTAACTTGCTGAAGAATTTTTTTCTTCTTTCACAGGAAGGAGGCAATGTCTAAATCTAACCGTGTAAGTAAACTGAAACCTATTTGCATCATTTTTGTTGACTCTGTCAGCACGAAGGAAACAAATGACAGATAAGAGGACACCGCTCTGTACGAGCCCTTATCAGTTGATTTAGCTTGGCAACAACGCGACAGCAGGTATACAAATCAAACGTGTGTGCGTGCACTGGGGACGTCACTAAAAGGAAGACATAAGAAAAGTTTATAAGTGACAAATAAGATTGCCTAAGCGACACGTCTATCTCCTTAATAGTGACTATAACAAGAGGGAGGGGGCGGGCTGAGTGATAAGATATGTAAACAAAGATAAGTTATAGTGTAGTTTGGAATGTGTGGGCGGTGATCTCATGACGGTTCGGAAAGCAAAACATTCGCGTAGCCGTCGCGTGATCGATCTGAATATGCCATGCGAGTACAAGTAGTGGTGCATCATTACCACACATTATCGTTTTGCTTGCCGCTTATGTCGAGTCGTCTTAAAGGTGGCGCCACCACACCCTAGAAGGCGAACGCCCGGTGTGGCACCCCAGGGCAGGGCTTTTCGGGACAACAGGGGTCCAAAGAGGCCAAAGCTGGAGAAAATCGCTTTCCATACGTAAGCCATTCTACACTGGGACTACTGTGGCAAAGAAAGCGCGTGCCTCACTCAAAGCGGCCCTGCAACATTTTTTCAGCATGGTCAGAAAACGCTGCCGATATATAGTCGAGGCTCCTGAGAACATGTGAGGCAAACAAAATAGCGCAGCACTTGGCCTCGAATTGACAGTTAATTTTCAAAGTCAGCTAGAAATCGCTCGCTATTCTCTCGATAAATGACGCCATAAACACGAATTACCGCGCCATAAACACGAAGTCCATGGCCATTGGTTGTTTTGAGCATCAGCGAGCTGCATTGTTTCCGCGGCCGCCGCAAGATACCGCGACGTGCCCGCGCGCTCGCTCGCGACTCACACTGAAAGTAAGCCGCATGTTAGAAGAAGAAAACATAAGCTCAAGGTCATGACACGCGCTGACGAACGATCGCAGCTTCTTGACTCCTTGTCATACCCCCCCCTCCCCCCCCCCCCCCCTTTCCCCTCTGCGTAGCTTTCAGCGCGCTCGCTGGTACGAACGGAGAGAAAACGCGCTTAAAGCGAGCGACATATCTCTAACTCTACTCGTGCATGACGGTTTCTAAAAATTTTCACAACAGTCTATTCGCGATGCAATATACTCTTTTGGTGTAGCCATTCGATTACTTGGAAAAGGGTTGCAGGTCTCCTTTAGGCCGCGACGTCTGATAGCTTTAATTTTTTAAACCCTTCAGTTTCATAACTCATGCGATTGGCAAGATGACTGTGCCGCCGTCTAAGGTCTGATGCCCAGCACTTCATGTGGCCACTCTACTTCAGCTTTTGTCCGCCTAACGTGTGAAACGGCGACTAAAATATTTGCGTGTCTTTCAGAACTTTCACATTCAGGCTGATACTGTTTATCGTCTATGCAGTTTTCCGTTTTAATTTTTTTTTATTACTATAATCTGTGCGCGTAACACCTTATTGCTCAATCGCAGACTGTGGCTTCAGCTACCCCTTTGAGCGGCAGTGCGTGGAATTACTCCCAACAATCCGCTTCTCGCGCTGAACTCTTGTCCGATCGCTCAGCAGTGGCGTCACCGGCTCGTTGCAAGGGCGGCATGGACCGCAAAGCGGATGCCGTATGTCAGAAGCCGCCTAGCCCCAGCAGCTTCCTTATCGCCTCGGGCGCCGCGTCCACGCAAGAGAAATTGACGGTCGATAAAGCTGGGGCCGAGCAATGCGCCAAGGACGATCACGAGCCCAAGAACAAGGAGGAGGCCGTCAAGCCGTCCGCTCCTGATGCAGTTGACGAGAAGGGCAACAAGCGAGACAAGGGCGACATCCTCAGTCCGGTAAGTAAATGGTTCTTGTTGAGAATACCTGCCTGTATGCATGTCTCTCTGCCTGACTGCGTTCTGGATTAAGGAATGACTGGTAAGCCAGCTGCTGTTCAGAGGCTTCTGTAGACAGACGCGCACATTTTGTGTGCCCGTAGGTACGTCCAGTTGTCGCTTCCAACACCGGCTCGCAAATTATCACGAACTTAGCAAAATTCATTGCTGGGCTAGTTGGTTCATAATTTTAAATACTGAAAAGCGTGTATTCCACAAAGAGCAGAGAAAGAACACCGACGCAGTTAATTTGTAGGCGGCTCTACGTGTTATGGCTTACAGTGTCCCGCTCCCAACCCAATGGTCTCCGTTGAGCACATGCCTACATATCAGTGTTCTCTCTTCCGTGTCGATTCCTCACTTTCCACCATTGAAGGTTTTCACGAAGACAGGCGACAGCAGTCGCTTACAGGACGGCTTCTCGCTGAAAGATTTTTTCTAATAACCTGCAAGTATCCATAGCGGAACCTATAAGATGACCAGTGTGCTACAACACAAATTTACGCGTGCTTCCAAGCAAGGCTTTCGACAACAAGCGGCTCACCAGAAGATAGATGGCGCAGGCGATCACTTTGGCGCGCGTTCACGTGATCCGTAATAATTAACTTGTAGTCGGCTCTACCTGTTATGGCTTAGTGTCCCGCTCCCAACCCAATGATGATGATATATGTTGTTTAGTGGCGCAAGGGCCATTTTTTGGCCAAAGAGCGCCAGGACATGATGTTGTATATGAACAATGGTTGTGTTAAGTGGCTGTATAGGGGCCTAAAATTCCTCGCGCTTAAAAGGCGGGTAAAAAGTACTTGTACTCCCAACCCAATGGTCCCCGTTGAGCACGTGCCTACATATATTTTCATTTTCAATACCGCGATTCTCATCTCACAGCATAACTGGTGCATGGGCAATACTAAGTGTTACAATGTCTTACAGACTGCTACTTGGTCACTGAGCTTTCAAAGACAGAATCAAAGACATGGCGGGAGTAAATCTGTATTCAGACATCGCTTGTTCGTGTATTCCGAAACTACAGCGTAGCTTGAGTGCCAACGAGGCAAAAAACAGAGCGCACTTTACGAGGGCGGACAAAAGGAACACGGGGCACAGACGCTGACTAACAACTGGAGTTTTATTGTTCATACACCGCGATAAATATCATGACTCCTTCACGTGGTTCTCGCTCGTTGACTACTTTGAATGCGTATCTGTCAGGCTTAGCTTGTTTTGTTGCGCCTTTTTTGTTGTTCTTGATACGTGCTGCATATTTACCACTGCGTCTGAACTATAAAACGCCAGTTGTTTGTCGGCGCCTGTGCCCTCTGTTACTTCTGTCATCAAGGGCGCGCTGTTTTTGCCTTCTTATGATGAACCAACTAGCTCGAGATGTGTTAGTCTAACTTGAGTCCCGCCGAATCGCATTGATTGGGAAACCTCGATACTGGCCCCTTGACAGACGCCGAAGAAGAAGAAGCGCTCCCGTCAGTCCAAGGCGCCTCGCGAAAGCAATGAACCGGCAGCGGCGGCGTCGCCGAAGCGTCAACGCAAGCGAGCTCGCATTGGGAAGAAGAAAAACATCATCGAAGTTCCTCGCGACGACATTGACCCGGAAGGTATTATCTACATGCGCGTTAGCTCTTACATCCCAAACACGACCAACTCGTACGCATCGTAACCACCCAGGTGGTACAGTGGTTACGCTGCTCGGCTGCTGACCCGAAGGGAGCGGATTCGATCCCAGCCGCGGCGGCCGCATTTTCGATGGAGGCGAAAATGCTGAAGGCCCGTGTGTTAAATTTAGGGCCACGCTGAAGGACCCCGAATGGTCGAAATTTGTGGAGCGCTCAACCACGGCGTGCGTCGTTAATCATGTCGTGGTTTTGGCACGTAAAACCCCAGCCAAAAAGAAAAAAGAAAGGAAACCCTATTACTTGTTAGTTCGCGCCAAATGCTAATGCTAAAACCTAATCTTGGTTACAGATTGGATCGCGAATAAAGCAGTTGATTTCGTTTGATACCAAGAAAATTAACGGAAACGCAGTGACTGTTACGGAGTATCGAAAGTAATCGATCAATAAAAAATTACTAAAAATGTAATTGATGGCATGTGATAATTCACATGTGAACGTAGAACTCTGGATGCGACTACCAAGCATCAATACAGCTGTATACATAAAAAAATGCATAGCCGCGGTTGAAGATATTACCGAGATTCAATACAGGCCCAAACACAGTAACCTGCACACTACTTCCAGTCAGCGCGGCATCAGTCACGCCACTGGCTTCCGCGGTAGCGTCGCCTGCGTTGTCGGCTATGTGTTCACTTTCGCCGGTCAGCGAGGCAGCGCAGACTGCGGAGATGGCGCCCGTCGGCGAAGTTGGCATCCGCGCGGCAGCCGTGGACATGCGGCGGCCGTCCATCCTCAAGATGCCCTTGAAGTCCAAGGGTTGGGTGCCTGGCCTGCTGTACGGAGTTCAGGGTGCTGCCACCGCCACAACCGCGCAGCGCAAATCTTCGACGGTCGGCTTCGACATGGCGCACCAGGTCGACATATCGGGCGGCGAGCGCGAAGGAGAGAGAGAGGAGGAGGTGAGACGCTCGTTATTCTGCGCTGTTCTATGGTCCTCTTCGACTGTATTGAGACCAGAGGCGTAGCCAGAACTTTCCTTTTTTTTTTTTTTTTTTTTTTTTTTTTTTTTTTTTTTTTTTTTTGGGGGGGGGGGGGGTGGCACCTTCTTGAAATGGTCATTTTTCGCTCTGTATGCCATGGCGAAAAAAATTGGGGGGGGGGAGGGGGGGGGAGGGCATGGGCCCGGTGTGCCACTTCCTGGCTACGCCACTGATTGGCACGGCAGTCTAACTCAGAGATATGTGATGCCGAACTATTATCTATTTCGAACACTCGTGTAAAACAACTACCCTCCCATAGGGAACCGGGGTTTCATATATCGAACACTAGTCGTCTGCTGTCAGGACGGAAGCGGCTCAGTCTTTTACGGCGGAAGACCGTAGATGCCTCATCAAACGCGAATATTGACCGTCGGCGGCGTCGGCGTCCCGGCGCCAACACGAGGGGCGCAAAAGATCAGCGTGATGGTGTCATATGTTACGTGACGTTAGATGATGACGTCATCAGATAATATCGTCGCTGGGTCGAAGGTGGGCCGACCACGGAGACTGTGCAAAACCACATTAGATGCAGAAAGCTTTCGTAGAGGGCGGAGGACGATGAAG
This sequence comes from Rhipicephalus appendiculatus, assembly GCA_030522465.1. Classification (NCBI taxonomy): domain Eukaryota; kingdom Metazoa; phylum Arthropoda; class Arachnida; order Ixodida; family Ixodidae; genus Rhipicephalus; species Rhipicephalus appendiculatus. The sequence continues at coordinate 10,282 of JALIZH010015123.1, forward strand.
AAAAAGAAGGCAATGGCTGTCGCTTTAGAGTCGCCGAAGGCGAACCCATAAGAGAAACTGTGAGCGTTCTTTTTTCCTTTTTTTCTACTATGCACTATCGCCTTCGCCTATGCTGCGCCAGCACTGAGCCGACGTTCACGGATTTGAGATGGAGTGGGTTCATCATATAGCCTGCGAGTCTTTTGTCCTGTCCAGCGCCCGCTTTCTTCCTCTTTCGCGCTAGTAACTATTACTCACGAGCGAACGTATCTCGTTTCTTCTAGGTCCCCCGCGAGCGTGCCGAAAAGGAACAGCGCACGAGGTTCTCCGTCGACTTGTCGTTCAAGGGGATCGAAGGTGCCGACACCGCACCTCTCGCAGACTCCGCTGGGCCAAGCGACAAGGCGGTCGTCTGGAGCTCGCCCGCTTCGCCTACGCCGCCGACAACCGACAAGAGCCGCACTGCGCCGCGCGGCAACGCGCGACGATACAGCGTCGCCACGTGCACAGCGTCGCCTAGCAACGGTGCGACGGCGGATGAGCAGTCGGCGCCGCAGCGCAGGTCGCCTTTCATGCGGAAGCTGAGCGCAACAAGTGAGTCGATGATAACGATCATGGTTGTCGTTGTCTATGACGTAGTGCATCTAGAATGGCGTTGCCTTGCGCCAAAAGCCTAGCGTTAGGTGCTTCTTAGCGTTAAGCAAACGCCGTGCTTTGCAAGCGCTATTCACAGTCCCGCACCATAAATATACTGCCCAGTCGGGATAAAAGATGCCAGACGCAAAAAGAGATAAAAGGCACCCAAGCATTCGAACTCACACGCACGAGCGCGCATACTCCAACGCGCGCGCACACGCAACTCAGACTCGATCCGCCCAGCCCTTCTGTCACGGCACAAAGATGCACTCAACACAAGTCTTTTGGCGCAAGGCAACACCAGTCCTGACGTAGTAAGGAGCGAAGCTTGCTTGTTAAGGAAAACGCGCGCGCGCACACCGACGCACTGTATAGTTCCACCGGCGTGCTCCGCTGGCGAGTGGTCGTCTGTACGGCGTTCCGAACTATTCTATGAGCATCTGTAAATGTGCTCTCGCTATATATACATGTTGGTCGATTTCTTGCGCTGGGAACGCATTCGGCTTATTCTCCCACATTACCTGCCGAAACGGTGGCGCAGGAAACTATGAGCAGCTAAGAAAAAAACACGGACACGCGCACTTCTTTGGTCTCTAGTTTTTGCTACGCCACAACTTCGGTAAATAAGCGTGCGCCGATTAACCTTGCAAAGTGCATCTCGAAGCGTCAACGTAAGCATTCTTGGGCTACTTACCGTGGAAAATCGCGCATGTGGTCCTTCAGTCCGTGACGTAATGGCAGGTGAGCCAATCCGGGAGATAGCGCAACGCTGAACTTCCGAGGAGGTGGCAGCAGAGGTCTCACATTACAGTTATCACGGCAAATCAATACATTGTCTGTTCCAATGCTGAAGAATCGTGCATCCGCGGGACTTGCACTAAATATCGAACTCCTCACGGGGCGAACGTGTGCACAGCTAACCAAGCGTAACACTTGCGCTTCAATGATAGCAGCAAGCACGGTCTCCGATGAAGTGATCTGCGGGTGAAAGGGTGACTCGCGCCACCGTTTATGCGTGCGTCATCGTATGCTTACATTGCAACGTTATCGCTAGTGCCCGCGCAAGTTACGGAAGGGACTCAATTGTTCGCCCGTCAGTACGGTGACGGCAGCGCCTGTCTGTCGGAGGTGCAACGAAACTGAGATGACATGAGATGTTTTATCTCTCGTTGTCGTAGCAACCGGCGCTTCGCCACAAAACCGAATTCGAATGAGAGACAGTCGAGTGTCCAAATCGGCGCGTCTGTCCACCACTGACCTACCTTCCGCGCGCGGCTCGATCATTTCGGATTTCCCGCACAGCGCCGGTTGCTATAGCAACTGGAGATAAAACCTATTCTGTCTTAAAGTTTCGTCGTACCACCTATAGATATCCGCTGCCGTCGCCGTACCAATGGGCGGCCGATTACCAGCCGATTAAACCCTTAAATCGACGACTGTACGACTGTTTTTTTGTCCTCTGCGTGATTCCGCAGTAGGCTTTGGATTTGCTTTACTCTCTTTACCCTCTATGCTGCGTTAGTGCTGTTGTGTTGGCGTCATTTGACATCCGAAGCAACACGTTACACTATAGACGCCAGAAAGGTATCAATATCGGATTTCAATAACGAGCACCTATCCCATTCACGTCATTCTGTTGACTAAAGCCGTCAATTTATCGCTTAGTTTGGTTCTATAGGCTCCTTAGCAGGCGCTTAACTCGAGCGGTTGTAGCCCACAGCGCTCAGCTGGTTTTACCGCATTTTCTGAGACAACTGCAAGCGCAATGAAAACTATCTGGTTGTTCCCACCTTTCCAACTTGAGCGACTTTAGCGACGACAAAGCAATGGTCATGGACCCATAGTTGTTCTTTGGCCAATAAATGGCCCTTGCGCCATTAAACAACATATATCATCATAGTTGTTCTTTGCAGATAGCGTCACTTCCGCGGGCAGGCACGGCAGCATCAAGGACGAAAAGATGACGAACCGTCTCAGGTGAGGTTTGAAATAAATTAAGCTTCAAACTAGAAACCTTAAAGTCAAATTCTGGTGTTTGACGCGTTAAAATCACCATGTGAATATCGGGCACACCGTAGTTGGCATACTCCGGAATATTTTGATCGCCTGGGGTTCTTTATCGCGCACCTAGATCTAAGCGCACAGGTTTTCTTGCGTTTTGCCCCTCTCGAAATGCGACCGCGATGGCAAAATTCAAAGTAACCCAATTTCAAGAAACCTCAACCTTAACGCAAATAACGATCAACCTGATTTACACTCCTGGCCTGTAGCTTTACCTATGAAAACCCAAAGGTTAATGAGGTTGACTTACCTTAAAGCATCCCAGGTTAAATTTCGGTTGTCACATTAAACGTTCCCTAGTTTAAGGAAAGCAAAGGAGGTATTCCAACACTAAAATTTTCTCGTTTCAAATATATACAGACTTAAAATCAGGCACTGAATATTGGTTCAAGTGCTCAATGTACCCCCTTTTTTTTGTTTTTTTTAAAGAAGGGGAAAAATGTATGAGGGTAAAAATTGGGTAAAAATAAATTATTTTAACTATCCACGACGGTGTTTCGAACCTTATTCGATCGAAAGACTTGCTGTATCACGAAACGGCGTGGCGGAAAGATCGAGATTTCAACCATTTCAGATTCTTTAGCCTGCGCTCAGGGCTAAGCGACTGAGCATGTATTATTTTGCATTCGACACTGATAAGATGCGGGACGTGCGCATGGTCAGAAATCGAACTCGTTACTGTCTTTAAAACATTATATATCAATGCCACTGAATCACTTCACGTAGGGCCAATTACGTCACCACTGACCTTGCGCCCGCAGCTAAGCAGAATAAGGTTACGCAATTGATTATTGTTGTTTCCCTCTTTCCGTCCCTCTATCGGCCGATGATGGCGTAACTGGGCTGACAAATGAGAGCCGCGCAGCACCAGTGAACGGTGCCTATAACACGCACTAACGGAAACTGCGACACTTCGTCACACAGGCTGCAGATGTCTCAGCGGACGGCGTTCATACTGTGCTGCTCGCTGGTTACCACGACCGCCAGCCTGTCCAGTTCTCTGACGATGGCCGCCAGGGACACACTCATGCAGCATGCCGTCGTGTGAGCCGCGTTTCGCTTCGCATGCGCGTACCACATTGACGGGTGAAGCTGTCATTCCTGAGTACTGAAAGATTTTATTTCTATGAGCACTCAAACCTCACTATAACGAAGTAGCATCTCTCACGAAAGTAGCTCCGTTAAATATAAAATTAGTTATGAACGTATCTTCGCGACATTATATTAATGATTAGATAATTATTCATTTACTTCGTTATAACGAATAATTAGTTATATTATATACGTGTTCGTTATATCAAGGCATTGAGGTGTACATTTCCCGCCACTTTGCGAGCTTTCATTCGAGGCAACGTTTGTGTTGTCTCTTGCTCTTCTCATTTGTCCATATCTGATACGTCTTGCTAATCTACTGCGTGACCAACTGCCTAAATTGCAACTGAGCACCGATTAAGGAGAAACGTTGAAGTGTATTTTACTGATAAACTATTTGTTTCAAACGGTTTTGTCTTGATTTTGTAGTAATGTCTTGTTTACTGCAATGGAAAATGCGGACTAAGCTTTAATTTCCTTGTCTGGCGCCGAAATCTCACCGCTGGTACTTTATGTCTGACATCACATCTTTCATGGGGCTTTAGCATATATGGGGCGTTGTGGCGCGGTAAACGTTCACAAGAAATTCCTGCTTGGCCATTGGTTTTCTTGTAATTCAACGTAATCCGTGTTGAATTGAACCAAAACAGACTATGTCCTAGCAGATGCTGTGTATATCTATGATGTCATGCATCTGATGCAGGTACTTCAATGGGGTGCCGCCACCGCAATGTCATTCTCACATCCGCTACTGGCTTGCCATGGCTTTTTTGGTATTGCGGAAACTATAGCTTATTAACAAAGAATAACTTGTATTCAGTATTCTTAAAGTGAATTACTAAGTTACTGTTCTCAAGCCTCGCGAAATATATCTGTATATTAACCATCGGAGCAACAGACCACCAGAATAAAAGACGTGGAATTGTGAACATATGAATATAGGCTTGCGTT